>SCLH01063317.1:9866-36130 GCA_004367855.1 Oikopleura vanhoeffeni
GTTTAATTATATAAAGAGATAAAAATTTTAAAAAAATCAATATTTTGTATGTTGTTTTATAAAAATCGAAATAAGCTTATTTTAAGTACATAGGTTCTATAGGCAAGTCGTATCTTTCTAACTAAACGAGCTAGAGGTCTGATTTTGCGATTTTTGAACTCAACGTGGATTTTTAGTCATAAAAACTAAAAAAATCAGAAAAAATGGCAAAAATTTTTGAAATAAATATTAAAATTTTCTGAGTGTCGAAAATAAAAAATGTTTTCTGCTTTAGCGCTCGAACGGTTAAATATTTCGCCATAGTTTATAATACCGTTCCAGAAACATTTAACTTACAAATCGTTTGGTACACTTGAAAATGTCATACGATGACATGAGTGTCAAAAAAAAAATTTCAAATCGGACTCCTGGGAGTTAAAAAACGAAATCGTTACATCAGACACTACAATTTTGTTGACAATTATAACAAAAAACTATAGTGCAAGGAAAAAATAGTTTTCCATGTAGCATGAAAAAAATACAACTTTCCGTTGCCAAAATAGCAAAAACAGTCCTTTTCGCCAGCTTTGATACCTTTTTAGTGAGAAAATTTAAAAAAACGACAACAATTTTTTCCGCCTTTGAATTTCGCAGATTATGTCAAATTTTAAAACAGGGTCAACCGGTTGGTTCAACATGCTACCTTAAAAATATAATTTAAAACGTCTTCCAGAGATAACGAACTAACTTATCAGAATGTTTTATTCAGTTCCTATGTCTATGCCGAGAGAAATAAGCAATTCAAAAAGTCCATTATTCCTATAGAACCCCCTTGAGGCAGTTACTTTTACATATTATGTGAAGGGGATTTCGACTCTCAAACCTATTTTAGAGTTAAATGTGATGAAGCCTAAGTTCAAAAATGCAATTTATTCGATGTGGAATTTAGGATGAGAAAAATTTCAGACAGTCATTTGAGTGATTAAATGCGCCGGTTCATTGCGCCAAAAAAATGTTACCGTACCACAAGTGGTTTCGTTGTCATCAGGAGTATTGTCTCCATATCCCTCAATACAGACACACCTAGCTTGTACAAGATTATTTTTGCTAATTTCTTGACATGCTTGATTGTCGCCGCAAGGGTCTTTGATCGAATTATGAAATGTTTACCTAACTAAATTTCAGATGTGACAAAAATTGAGAAAATATGAAAAGAGCGTTTTTCCAATGATTTCAATAAATATTTCAGATACCAAAAAGTATTCAGATGTGACAAAAATTGAGAAAATATGAAAAAAGCGTTTTCCCAATGATTTAAATTAATCTCTCAGATCCAAAAAAGTATTAATATCCTGAAAATATTTTATTTTGACGTTGATAACGGAGAGCAGAACTGATACCTCCGGCACGTTTTTGATTTTGCACAAAAATCAGGAAGATACAAAAACCAATGTTCAATAAATTGATCTTTCATACAAAAAAAATCGATAATTCTGTTCCTGAATCACAAGGTGAAAGACTCGCACACACGATATTTCCGACTAAATTTTCGAATGTTCCTGTGTACGTTGTATAGTCACCGTCTGCATTCATCTCATGTGCAATAAATCCTTCTTCACATACACAAATTCCAAAGGTATCACCATCTTGACATTCAGAATTGCTGATATAGGATGTCTTAAGTCATGAAAACAGTCAAAAACTGATTTGAAAATATTCTTCAAACCGAATAACTGATATTTTTATAAAGTTTATAATTTCTGGATGCTGAGGCTACTCGGCAAACTTATGTACAGGAAATTTATAGGAGAATATGAAGCGGATTTTATACGGATGCGGACAACTCTGCACGGTTTTTATTTTTGGCTCGAAAATGTTTAGGGCGGTTTTGTGCGGGAGCAAAAGAGAGCAAGTATCTCTGGGCTTTTTAGCACTGCGTGTCGATTGTTAATTATTTCAATGTAAATCTACGGAGATCCTTCTACACTCTAGCTTATGGGAGTTTTTTTACAATTTCTCTTTAATATTTATCAGCTTTATTTTATTAGTTTAGAATTTAATATATTTTCAAATTCCTTTAGGTATTCACTTGCAGCAATTTTTTTATAGTATATAGTGAGCATTAAAGATAAATATATATTACTGCACTCACAATAAACATGAAATTTAAATTATTCCACATTTACGGATGAAACTTTAATTGTGAGTTTACCAAATCCCATATTAAAATTGATCATCACGGTCAGCCCGTGACAATAGCGACTTTATCAACACGTGAACCCTTCCCTTTCCGTTTCATATTATTGCCAAAGTTCGAAGTATCTGAATTTTGCCATTTAAGCAATAATTTTCATTTTATTTCCTCATATTAATTAACAATCGATTTGAGCGTCCTGCAAAAACATACTTCAATGAATCTAACTCCAATTTCTGAGTAATTCTCTCAATAAATTTTTTTTCTTATTTATTCAACTGCCGTCATAATACACCTTTCTCTTCGAACAAAACTCCAATTTATTTTGACCCAGCCACTCCCCTATTTTTGAGTCAAATGAAGCCCCAACATTTTTCGAGCCAAATAACCGAGCAGAGTGACGTACCCGGTTTTATATTCTTAAATTCGAGATATCTATTACCTTTTAATATAATATAGTATAATAATAATGTCAAAAACCAAATTTTTAATTAAGTTGTACGGAATTATTTACATTGAAAATTGCTATACTAAACTGTCTATTTTGAGATCGTTATAATATTTAAATTTTGAAAGTTGGTTTTCAACATTGAATAAAACAATTCACTTATCAATAAGACTACTGATGTTCACAATAATAAAGCGCTCTTAGGAAACATCATGGTACCCAATCCGCTACCAATGTCGAATTTCCTATTTAATCATGTTTACAGTTTAATGCTCGAATCCTCACTAATTGGTACGACAAGGACTTTCTTATGAAGTATGTGTTTATTCACACTTCTACCTACTCTTAACAAAACAACAAAATTAGACAGCAAAATTCTCTGTTGTTTGTATCAACAAATTACTGATTTTGCAGCATTAATCGAATTAGCCTTTATTTGGCATTCGAGCCACTTTTTGCCAACTTAAACGTATTGTCATACCTGCGAACAATTCTGATCTCAAAAGTTATTTTACTTTCTTTCGCAACATTCTGAAATTGATTTTGCATAAATCGAAGCTTAATTAAAAATTAGTTTTTCTATAAAACTGCAATTCAATATATCTCAAACACCATTTACAGCTATTAATTTATCCACAAAAAGTCATTTATTTTTCCTTCAGATTTTTTTCTCTGTTTTCATAGTGAACTAGTATGACTCGAGCTTTTTAAAAACAGTAACCCGTCACACCAACGCACCTGACGCACATTTTTTAAACCCTAAAACGAGATAAAATATTTCATCACAGTACTTTTCTTTCACAAATTCATTAGGAGTTCGCAATTATTTTTCTAAGTAATGTTTTTATAAAATTTGATACGTACTACAGCAGCTTCATAAATATTTTTTCCTACTACTATATTATGATTTTTCGCCAATTTTCGTAAAAAAATCATAGCGCTAAATACGACATCCAAATAATATTGAGGGACTCGATTAGGAATTATCTGAGCTCTGTCTATGTATTTTTTTTTCTTGGTCTTCTATTCAGAGTTTTTATTCTTTTCTCAAGTTTCTCTTAAAACTCGAAACAAATAAAAAAGATTAGTTTTTCGCGAATAATAATATTCTTGAAGAAAACTTTCTTTTTTATAGAATTAGATAGAATCCTAATTTCTTCAACGCTTTAACATTTTTATCGCTTGCCTCTTCATCATTTCAATTTCCTCAATTATTCCTCTTCTCAAAATCTCTGAGATACTCAGTCTGTGATATCATTATTCTAGTAGTCACAAAATTTCCAGATCTTTTTCAATTATAATAAGGCATTTTAAATTTTCAATTTCATGTTATTTAAATTACTCGATATCTCGTCGTGAGAATAATAAATTTTTGAATGTACTGTTTTGTTGTAACAGAAAAATAGACATTTATCATGTTTGTAATCACACAATTTAATGTAATGACATAGAATATTTTCACCTCAAGAAAAGATCAGAAGCCAATTGACTTATTATTTATAATTTCGCTAATCACTCTGAATATTTTTTGTTGGAAAAACTATACTTCATTCTTTTCGGCTGTTATTGACAAATATAATTAAATTTTTGAAAAATTAAATTTCAAAAATTTAAGTCTGTTCTCCATAATTTTTTTAATATAATTCGTATTATTTCAATTTCCAAAATTCAGGCGTATCATAAACCTTCAGGAGTTCAATTCGAAAACTGTTTTCGTAATTTTTTTTCTGAATTTTTGGTGCGTGCATTTTGGCGCTAAGGGATACGAAAACTTCTTTTCAGGCGATTGAGATATTCTTTTTTAAATCAGAACATATTTTAGTCGCAGTTTCTAATTTATCTTTTGTTTATTCACATGTGATTTTGAAAATGTAAATATGGTTTCGATGAGGTACCCGAACTAAACCTCTATTTTGTCTTGCATTTATTCGAGCACCAACAATTAAAATTAAAAAAATTATAAGCCTCTCAATTTAAGTCTGTATCCTTGATTTGTGTTCATTAAAATAATGAATTATTTACGCATTTATTATCCCCGCAATACAACGCCCAAAGTGCGTCCCGGAATGGCGCTTTGGGTGAGGGTAATGTGTAGCGGCGTTTTCAGATGTTAACAATTGCCTACTCAAACTCAGCACAACTTCCTTAACGCAGAGAAATTGTGTTAGAATTCTCGTGTTAGCATAAACACAATATACAAATAAAGCTGTTGATTTTCATGCTTTATTCTTTTTTAGAAGTCACATTGAAATAACTTTAATTTGAAATAATCTTTGCTGCGGAGACCCTATCCTGATATTGCTGCAATCGTAATTATCTGCTGGTTCATTTTGGTCACAAAAATCAATTTTTTTGCATGGTGTAGTCGTTTGAGTAGTCGCATCTGTATTCGGCGAATAATTTGATTTGCAGGTACAAGTCCAACTTCCTTGGGTGTCTTGACAATCTTGAGTTTCATTACAATCATTTGAATCGTCTTCACATTCATTTTTATTAACACATCCAGCAACTGATGCATCATCTTTGAAAAGTTCAATTTTTAAATCAAGTGAATTTTGATAAATATTTGAAAATACGTTTAAAGTTTAAGCAAATGAATTCACAATTTTGCAAAATTTTGTTTTTTTATTCGGTTTTTTAAATATTATCCTATTCGTTTTTATAATACACAATGTGTACGTTCAAGACATTGATTTTTTGAATTCTGAATCACTGATTCTTCAATTTAACAATTCAAGAACATATAAATAATTCAATTTTCAATATAAACTATATATCCNGGGTTGAGGGAGCCAATCCTAACACTCCTAAGACCCCTTCTAGCCACTCATGAGGCCGCTTTCTCTTCTTTTCAGCCCACATCTCTCAGATCATGCAAAAGGTGATAAAGGGATATAGACATAAAAATTACTATTTATCTATTAGCTAATGTTAACTGTTAAATTTATTTGTCAAGTTAGCAATGTTAACTAATATGTTAACAAATAATATTATAAATAGAAGACCTCGCTTTGTACCCATTTTCACAGTCACAGCTTGCTGTTAATAAATTGTTGATCATTTCTGTAGTGCAGACTTCGTTAAGAGAGCAAGGGTCTGATTTGGAATGAAGATTTTTATAAGATATTTAAAAAGTTGAAACTCACGCCAAAAGCCTTGTTCAAAACAAAAAAATTACACCCGAAATTTTAGTAAACAAAAATTTCAGCAGTTTCAAATCTTTAACATTTATTGCAAAAACTTACAAATTTGTAACTTCCAACTTTTCGGAACGTTACCGGTGCACCGCGTCATAAAGACGGCCGAGGAATTTTACCGACCACACTGGTGCACAGAGAAATGCATAATTTATGTAGCATAAGAAAAATATAAATAATGTTATCTGATACAACAATTTCAATATCAGATATAATCCGATCTAACTTTCCAGATCGCCTCATTATGTCGATCGCCCATACACTGTGTTATTATAAGTAACATATTTCAAATTAATAGAATATACGTACTGCGAATGCAGAAGCTGGTCTGATACTTAAGACCACGGAGTTCAAAATACATATATTTGCATTATGCAATGCATATCATTTTGCATATCATTGCAAATTGCATATCATTTTTTGTGTTACCAATTTGGCTACACTAAGCGTGGTTTCTGAACCCAAATTGGACTTAATATAACATCATATTTAGACCAAATGGGTACCGAATCGATCAAACAGGCTGGTAACAAATTAATTTATAAGTCGAAAAAGCTGCATTTTATATAATATTTTTTTAAATCCACTTGCATAAAAGATGCGGGTTCACTCAAAATCCCCTAAATGGGGTACTGTTTCTCTTTAATTTTCTGAGTATTATTTTCGAAATAAGCTAAAAAAATTACGTTTGCTTTTATTTAATAACTTTGACGTCTAAATTTTATCTTGACGTAAGCTATCTGTCTAAACAGTGTTTAAGTGGATTTCTTTTGAGCCAACGTGACCTTCAAAAAATTATATTTCTATTTTTGGGTCGAAATTTGAAAAAAACGCTCTCATAGAAGTTTTTATTTGTTATGTGCTAGCGTTTGCTGAAATTTGTCAAAAAACGGTGGTTTATCACATTTTTTAGAGAAAATATAGCATTAATTGAAAGAAACGATCCCTTGAGAGTTTAGTCTACTGATTGTAAAAGTTATACTGCATAACATATATGCTGAATTTCACATTTATCTCAAAATAAAACCTAGGATATAAATTAACCGTTTGAATGTGTCTGGAAGTGCCTGTATGCAAAAAAGTTTTGGCGCATATCCCTTATGCACACTATTGTTAATATCCCGCCCCTACTACGTAAAAACACACTACGTTTCCTAATCAGGGCCGTGATATTAACAAAAGTGTGAATAGGGGATATAATAAGCAAGCTACAGGCGAGTTCTACAAAACAGCTAATCTTATCACTTTCTTGAAAGCCCTATGTGTAACTTTATACCCGGGACTAAAACTATCTTTTAAACTAAAAAGTTTATGAACGATTGAAAAAAATAACTAGCGCAGAATTTGAAGAGAAAATTTTTGCAAATCAAAAAATTGAAATTTTTTTTCTTGGGTAAAATGCCGTTTATAAGTTTGAATTGTCGATTTTAGTAGCCCACTAATCTCCTTTAAGGGTTTTATGGGGTTTAAAAGAAAGTCAGGAAAATTCCTCGAATAAAGCAGAAATTTTTTGAGGCAAACTTGGGCAACTCGGATTATGTTTGATTATCAGCTCTTCCGCCTACGCATTTTTCATCAAAATTGAACAAATTTTTTTTGTCAAAATTTCATAAATAATTTTCCTTCAATTTTTTTTTCGAAAATGAAGATTACCGTTTTGTCGACCCGATTCTTTCAATTTCAAAAATAACTAACTGACGAATATGCCATTTAAGTGCGTTACAAAGCTTAAAAAGTATTTTTTTAATGCTCAAATTATGACCCCATGAGCCTTAATAATTTTATCTGGCATTTTTAACTTTGCAGATAGTGCTCCCGGGTATAACCCTACCTATGTGGCTTAGTTTTTATCGAGGAAAATCAATTCCAGCGACCAGTACCCCCTTAAGACTGATGTTATGATCCCAATCCTGGAGTGCATGGAAAAGGATTAGCACAAACGATATCTGTGACAGAGTTTTCGAAAGTCAACTCAGATTCCATTTCATCATAATTTCCATTAACAAGTCGGTTTGGGTTGAATCCACTTTTACATTGACAAATACCGTCCTCGTCCCCATTTGTGCATACTGAGCTATCTATAGCACTACAGTCATAATTTGGATTTTTAGCAGGATCAATCCGGTTACAATACTGAATGTTCTTGCAAACGCCTTCGCTATTCATTTCGAAACCATTATTGCAAACACATATTGAATTAAACGCTATATCACAATGGGAGTTAGTTTGACAAGGCGCTATGGCTTCTAATTTCTTATTAGGGTTTTGTTTCTAGTCGAAAAGTTTGATGACATTTTCAAAGAATTTTTGTTCAAATAGCAACGTTTTGGATATATTTCATTATCAAGCTAATAAAATGACTTATTAGTTTCAAGAATTGAACTTCAGCAAAATCTAAAATTTTGCATAATTCTGCAAAAACTAAAATTATTAAAAATATTGGCAACACTTTCGAAAGTTCAGAAAATAACAGTGTGATAATTACAAATTAGCTCTTGTTTGTCCATATTATAATCTCATCACATATTTTTCTTCATAGCGCACTGTGACTGTAAGAAGTGTAGCCCATATTTTGATTATTTATTCTTTTTGGAAAATGATAAAAATTTTAAATTCTAACCAAGTTCAACTTTTGCAACTCACAAGTCAGTTTATAAGCTGGATGATGAAATAAAACTGAAATTTTGTTTTTGGTAAAAAATATTATATTGATGGTCATTTGAAGTGACTCATTCCAGCAGGCCGAGAAACTATTGAATATCCCTTTATCACTTTTTGGTTAAAATGCGTAGCCACTACTACTTTTAACGTGTGATTTTAACGTTGTGGCTACGCATTCTAACCAAAAAGTGATAAAGGGATATCCTCCTTTCACACTATCTGGCATATCGCGGCTCTGTATAGTTAACAGAGTGTGTTATTTATTAGTAGGGCCGGGATATTCTGAATTGTGTGAAAGGGAGATATTTCGAAAATTGACGTGATTCGATGTATAAATTTCAAAAATCTAACATCGTAGGCATTGGTGATTTTCACCAAAAGATAAACTCAAAACTGCAAAAACATTTTGCAAAAGCAAGTGATATCAAAGGTTCATAAATATATTTCTCAAAGAATCACATGTATTGCTTTTAAAACTAGAATTGATGTCACATCCGCATATAAATTTTACTTGAACATTTTGTTTTGAAAATATTTTATAATATAAGGTCGGTTTCAAAATTTGCATTTCAGCCTCAATTGGTATCCTTTTAATATAAATTTGATACGGTTTACTTTAAAAATAAATTGCAAAAGATTCAGAAAAAAAATATCGCGAGAAAAATGAAGAGACTATAATAAGAACCGCTCAACCGCTTAACTAAAAAGTTTCATAAGTGTTATTTGATGAGGGGTTATTGTTACCAAATTAATTGATTCTAATGAAAAAAATTTGAGTCCCCTGGTGGTCAGAGAATCACTCTAGAAAATTGTTTTTCTGTCTTCAAACTCAATAAAAAAGACATAAATATTTTCTCAATTAAAAACAGCAAGAGCGTGACCGCAACAGAATTTGGGTTTACACAGAATAAAAAAATTATAGAATAATTTTCAAATTTATAATTATTTGGTCAGTTTAGGGAAAAATTTAACCATCGAAAATGGTAAAAATGCGTAGGCGGAAAAATATTTTTTCATGAAAAAATTTGGCCAAACGTAACTAAACGCATTTTTTTTTCTCTTTTGGTCCGAAATTAGCTAAATTTTACGATAAAAATAATCTTAGATTTGCGGAAGGTTGCGCAATATGAAAAATCGGCAGTTTAATCATTAAAACCTAAATATCCCCGCAAAATTTTCTCGTAAAAATTTTTTTTCGATAATTTATATAATTTTCAAATTCGACATTAGAATTTTTATTAAGTTGAATTCAGTCGTTTAAAGGTTCAAATTTTCCCTGGTCCGAAGTTCGGACTACAAACCCTATCTATGATTCCTATGTAGGGTTCGGACCGGGAAAAATTTGAACCTTTAAACGACTGAATTCAACTAAAAATAAAAAAAAATTCTAATGTAGAATTTGAAAACTAAAGAAATTGTCGAAAAAAAATTTGTCACATGAGAATTTCGTGGGAATAATAAGGTTTTAATTTTTAAATTGCCGATTTTTTATATTGCGCAACTTTGCGCAATTTTATGATTATTTTTATCATAAAAATGAGCTAATTTCGAACTAGCAGAGACAAAAAATCCACGTTAGGTTACGTTACGCAAAATATTTTCATCAAAATACATTTTTCCGCCTACGCATTTTCGATACTAATTTTTTTTCTAAACTGACCAAATTTTTTTTCAAAATTAATCGAAAAACTTTTATTCTGTCTGAACCCAAATTTTGTTGCGGTCAGGCTCTTGCCGTTTTTGATTGAAAAAAATCAATATTTATGCCGTTTTTAGCGAGTTTGAAGACAGAAAAAAGAGTTTTCTAGAGTAATTTTCTGACCACTAGGGGCCCCAAATTTTTTTATATCATTTTGGTCATTTATTTGGTAACGATAACCTGTATGAGGTCAAAGAACACTCACGAAAACTAGTTTGGCCCATTTTTCTCCCGGTCCGAACCCTATCTATAGGCTATGGACCATAGGTGGCTTTGAGACCTATTTTGATACATGAAACAACGCTGGAAAACTTATAAAAAAGTACTAACATGTCAACTAAGGATCCATATTTTAAAATGCACGTTTCCAAGATTTTCCAAGACATTGGTGGTCCTTTTCCTCATAAATGGTCAAGAAAGCATTTTTTTGATCGTCTTATAAAAATTTCGCGTTACTTATTTATATCTTCGTATAAATTTGTCAATTTGAAAAAAATCTAAGAACCATTTATGAAAAAATGACAACTAATTTGGACAAAACCGACCGTGGGGCTTGCACCGACTCAAGCAGCCTACACATTCATGTAGGTTTCGAATGTGTTTATTTTGAATCCCTGAAAATAGAGTCAAAATACGTTTTTTTGATAATGGTGGAGCTGAATGCAGGAATTTTAAAAAAATCGTCCGTTGAGGTCTGCTCACGTTTTGTCATGTTAGTTTGAGATAATTTTAATTTCGTGTTGAATAGATATTTTTGCACTGTTAAATATTTTATTTATTACCGATAAAAAGAGTTTAAATTTTGACCGATTAAAATATTTTTAGATTGATAGTTTTAGTCTATGCAGCATGGAGTCTAGCTCGGAATTTGGTATACTGTTTTTTTGCTGACAGAGAGTTGAAAACCTTTTTGCTGTTGTTCCGGGCATGCCAAAATCCTGTAATTTAACCTTTTAATCCTTCCAGCCTCAAACTGATATTAATTGAAATTATCTGAAAAGAGTACCTTTTGGACTATAATATTTTTTTGAGGGTCAACTTAGCAAACGATGAAATTTTGAGTGCATCACTTTCAATTTTTCTTGATTCTTTATTCGTACGATTAATCTTTGATGATAACGCAACCCTAGCCTCACACTCCGTTAAAATACTACAAATTTGGGTGAACGTATATTCTACATTACTCGCAATATATGTGCCAGTATACAATGTATAGGCAGTTGGTTCAAGGCCCATTTCTTTATCGCAAGCACAGACGCCGTTCACACACATTGATTGAAATCCTACGCCCGCAGCCTGTAAGTTCGGCGATGTGGTTATCCCAGGGCACTCCATAAGCGGGTTACCCTCTCCGGTACATGTTTTTGAATTTAAATCCTGAGCATAGGTCTGGGCTATTAAAAACCACAGAATCTTAGAATTATTGTTAATTTTTAAAAGTGACAAGTTGACAACATAAAGTTTGGAGGCTTGGTTGCTTAGTTGTTTGCAAAGTAAGTAAGTTTGCCTTTTTGTCAATTATTTAATCAGCAAAAAGTTCTGATTCTTTATGAGAAAAATCAACAATTTTGTTTGTTTCGATCAAAAAGAAATATCAGATATAATCACCGCGTGCCTAGTTCGCGATAGTTTAAGCCAAAAGTTCAGATGGACTAATTATTGATGACACGACTTCTAGTTATCTCACGGCAAAAATTTATACACCGTTAAAATGAAATTCTGAGTCTATTTGATAGAATGTTCCAAAAAAATAATCTAGTTCCAATATGTTGTAAAATCGAATTCATTTTGAGGTGATTTTGATGAGTGTTACAAGCACTCCTCTTAAGGGGTTGTCGTGCAGTAGTTATTTTCGACCACGGTTCGCAAAATTCGGGTATTTTTCAATTTGCACCTGACCAGCCACACCTCTGGAATCGTTGCAATTAATAAACAACACCAATATTCTGGATTTTTTTCAGAACAGTGAAATCGCCTCATGCTAACCTGAAATGTGCCAATTATGACAGATGATCAAAAAAACAAATAACCGATTAGTGATCAATTTTTCACAGAGATTCCAGACAACATAATAAAATATGGGAATTTGTCTTACCAATATCTAGAAATTTCCTAAAAACTATCATTTCGGACTGTTTGAGTATTTCAAATCTTATAGCCTAAGCAATGGTAATAAAGGCGCGCACCAAATCAGCACATGAAATAGGGATTGGAGAAATATGAAAAATTATTAAAATTCTTGGTCAAAAGTTTTAATAAGATATAGAGAAGGATGTTATGAAAAAAGAGAAAAAGATCGCATTTACGTTGCGTGAGTTTACTTTTTTATGTGGAAAATCTACATTTTTGCCCTATATTAAACATATAGCAATGGAATTTGTCAAAGAAATTTTGCGGGGCAATTAAGATGATTTAAAACTATTCTTGGTTGCAATTGTAGAGATTTTTGTTCTGATTAATAAATATGGATTATGTGAATTTTTTGGATACGTGGGTTCATGACGGTATACATCTCAATGAAGAAAAATCAAGCACATCGGTTTTTATGCATGTTAAAAGTTGATTTGATAAAATGAATCAATTTTTGACTTTTCGGAAGGTTACCGGACTGAACAATTACAATTTGGAAAAATAAACGTGTTCACCACCCATTCTCACAAAAGCACTATTTGAGTTTTAAAAAGGACTTCTTTGTTCTCCAGCACATCTTTTGGAAGTACCACCAATCCCCCTAAAGACACAGATTGGCGCTTTTTTTGATTCTTCTAGAATTTTTTTCAAATATTAATTTATTAATATTGCATATAGTTGTATAATCTAGTTTTTACTTTACTATGTATATAATTTCGATCGTTTTAAGTCATCTTTTAGTACAGTATATCGAAAATGATCCCTACTGGGCCTTTTACATCACGCGTCCTAACTTTGAGAAAGTGACCTATCACATATCTCGATTGACGACTTAATTTAAGGATCTCGCGATTTCATTGATCACTTTCTCAAAGTTATGACGCGTAATGTAAAAAGCCAAGTAGGGATCGTTTCCCATATGATAAATAAAATGTGAAAAACATCTACGATACATGTTCTAGAGCATTAAATAAATCTTAAAAACAAGTTTAAACAAAATGGGCAACCTTTAATAAGTTGGTTGTAATAGTCCATTTTGTCGAACATAATTTTGTTTAAATTGAAGTGTCGAATTATTGAAACTGCTTTACGGTCAATTTAATTGTTAAGAAGCGGATTATAAATTTTGATGGCGATAGCTTCATACTTTTTTTCATTCATCAGTATACGGTAAATTAGTAGCTATAGGTAAAAACCTGTTTGAACAAAATTTTATTCTTTTTACAACAAACTTATAAAAGGTTGCCCATTTTGTTTTTACTTGTCTTTAAGATCTATAAAATTCTCTAGAACATGTATCGTAGATGCTTTTCTCATTTATCATTTGATTGTACTGTAAGATGACTTAAGGGGGTGGCATAAACCCGGTATCCCGGAGTCAATATAACTTACGAAAATAGTAATTCAGTATATTTTTTCATGCTAAGTATAGTTAGTTGAACCGATTTAAATATGTTTCAGCTTCATAAAATCATTTTTATCCATTTTAGAGAAGATTTGAGTTCGGGTTTTCATCTTTGAAATCGTAAAAATTTGAAAAAAAAAATGAAGCATTATGAAAATTTTCCGCATTTTTTGTCCAAAATGTTTTTTGTTTTAATAACTTAAATCTGTGGGTAAAAACCAAAAAAATAGCCAGTTTAACTTTTTTTTTATGGATTCCTACATATTTTCATAAAATTTTTATTTTTCATTTTTTATCGACTTTTTCAGAAAAATTATAAAAATTTTCCGCAAATCAAGTCCAAAATTTTTTATTGCTACTTTTTTGAACTCTCCATAATAAATCATGCAGAATCACATATTAAATGTTTTGGCACCTATTAAATCGCCGTATGTCAACTAATCGGTAGGTCGCGCGATTATCATTTTGAAACTGTTGATGAAATTTTTAACACTTGACTGTGCACTCGATAAGTGCCATTCGGGACTGAATCTTTTAAAATTTTATGGTTGTGTAAAATTCCCAATAAAATGATGGGTGTAATAGGCGCCATTTTGTTTAATAGTCAGGACATTTTTCGATATCAAAACGCAATTTAAGGTCAATTTTTATCTCAAAAAAAGCTGTTTTTCTCTACTTTTTGCCAATTTATACCCTTTTTCATTGAATAAAAAATTTGATATTAAAGAAATTTTCGACTATGCAGAGTAATTAGGGAACTTATCAGCGGAGTACACCCGACAATGTCTGAAGTTTAATAATATCGTCTTTAAAAAAATTGTATAGTCGGGTTAAAGTTGGAAATTGATGCAGAGTGAAAAGTGGTTTTTTGTATTTTTAACTATAGTTAGTTATGTTTAGAAAATAAAAATGTAAACGTTTGTAAGAATAAACACTTTTATTGAAGATAAAAATAAAAAAATTAATTTCCACATTTTTTTACTTTCATATATTGCTCTGAAAAAATGTACCAATCTGCTGGACTTATGCCACCCCCTCAAAACGTCGAAATTATTATGCAATAAAGAAATTCTATATGTTTTTATAAATTTCGAATCTAGTGATTATATCTGAAAGAAAACAAACATAAATCCAATAATTTTTATGGGTTCATTATAGGGTGTTACGCGTTGGTAAATACGCGTTTTTCTGTTGTCAACTTTCGGTTTCCGTGACGAAATGGTGACTCATCATCAAAAACTCGAATTTTGATATCATGTAAAATCACATCAAGGGTTATTTTTTGAAAATTTATTTTTCAGCCAAAAGTCTTAAAATGTTGTCAGCTTTCGTTTGATATACATTTTAAGTCACTTCCGGCTATTTGAAATTTTCAGATTTTGAAAATTTTTTAAAAAAATCTCGAAAATTTTTTGAAAATTTTTAAAAATTTTTTTTTCGGATTCTCTGAAAAAAATAGTGCCAAATAGTATCCTCGGATTTTGCATACCTTTTGTAGTCTCTGTTTTTGTCACAACACGTAACACCCTAGTTCATTATTTCGAAAACACAGTATGGTAATAAAAATGATTGATTTTATTTTTAGCTCAGAAATAATATTATTTTGCTTGTTATAAAGGCCGTAATTGTGAATCACATGTGTATTATGCAACTGGCATGTTCATTTGCTTTATATTTTTATTCCGATATCGGACAGTTTCGGCGATATCTAAGATTATACTAGCGTGATTTGATGATCAATAACAAGAGTCAAGCGTATTGGACATCACACTAATCTTCAGGTTCTTTATGACCTCAAAGTTCAATGGAACACGCAAGTATAATCTTAGATATTGACACTTTCGGCAATATTAATTAAGCTATGAATCGTTAAATTGCGTGGGGTTTTCAGGGATATTGGCAAATCTGCCGATATGGTTCCCCTGTACCAATGTTATTTAATCCATGCTGAAAAACCTATGTAAATTAAGCCTCTAAAGATTTGTTCAAATCAACCCAGGAAAAACTAGGTGTATTTATTGATGAAATAAAGCCATAAAACTAAAAATAGTCAAAGTTGTAAACTGGATCAACGTCATAATCGTAAAACTGAGTTAAGTTAGCTTCATGCTTCAGTATCCTACATCGACAATTTTCCTAGATGGTTGAATTTCCTGCAAGGTTCTGTTCATCCAACTCATTATATCGAGAACCAATTAAAAACAATTTCGCGTCATTTTTTTTCGCTTTGCAACTACTAGAAATTTTTATTTACCAACAGTATTTGAAATATAAAAATGACACGAAATCTTTATCTGTACCTAATTGCAAAAACCCTGAATTTTGAAATAAACCATAAAATGAGCTGAAATTTGTCGGCTATGTATATATATATTTATTTGGCATTAAATAAAGTATTTTCACATCATTCTGAATATTTATTCCTCCTTAGCTAATTGAAAAAAAAATTTTATCGTCAAAAATCCTCATCTTCGATTTTTCACCATTCGAGAAAACTGGAATTAAAATCTTAATAATAATTTCGGTTTATTTTGTCCATATTTATCATCACCACAAAAATATACGGGGCTCCTGGTCCTTTTACTTAGTTTTTAAGCCAATTTTTTATTTAATTCAGCTTTTTTCCAAACAACTTATCCGATAACATTCTTAGATAGCTCAAACTGAGCACATATATCTTGTGAAAAATTAAATAAAAAAAATTAGTTTATCGGGTCAATTTATTTCATCTTTTTTTCTTAGATTACTGAAATTGTTTAAATTACTAGTTTTTCTTAAAAAAATTGCTAACAATTAACGGATTCGGACCAATTTTTTTTAATTTAATTATTGACCAGATATTTGTGCTCTGTTTAAGCTATCTATTGGATTCATCGATAGTCGTTTAGCAAAAGCTGAATTAAATAACAAATTGGCTAAATCTAGTAAAAAAGGACCAGGAGCCCCCGTAATCGATATATTTTCAAACTTAGGAGTATCTGAACTTGCTTTAAAATATATTATCGAAATAACTTGTAGTAACAATATATTGGATGAAAACAATTGCGATAATTCATTTTTCAAATCTGATACTATTTTTGTTAGTTCAGATACTTGAAAATCTGAAGGTTTCATTTTTGCGTTGATAATGATATAGAAAAAATTAACCTAATTCTTGAGGCCATGAGTATTTCTTTTAGCCATGGAAGATTAAATTGTTATGGGATCCTCAAGCTATGAGATCCCGATGACTTTTGTATTAACGTAATTTTCGAGATGACCTAGCTGCAGTGATTCATTCTGAATGTGGAAGTATATTTTCTGGATACGGAAAAAAGTTGATTATTCCGTTTTCTGTAAAGAACATGAAATGTAGAAAAATATATGGATCGAGGAACACGATTCTTGTACCGAAAATTCTGGTCCGCTTTTTTCAACATAAATTTGGTGACGTATTGAATCTATTTGAATTTAAAAACAAATCTCATATGAAAAATTGAAATCGGACCAACTTTATTCCTTTTTATAACACGGAGTAGAAATACCGTGCATTAAATATATCATTAAAATTTTTCTCAAAATCTAAAACATTATTAATTGAAGTGTGATTTCTGACTCAAAATTATAAGCAGATTGGTAAATTCTCAATTCTATTAAACACGTAGAGTAGTTCCAAGTTGTCAAGAATTTTTTTGAACTAATGAAAATCGGCGTTTATTTCGTTATGAACAAAAAATGAGTTAAAAATTTATAAATTAGACACAATCTCCTGAAGTTCAAACTTTGTGTTTTTTACATAAAATAATAACTTATGAATATGGTTTTAAACTGCCGAAACGTCAAGTTTTTGAAATAAAATAAAATCTCCTTAATGATTTGTGAAAATTAAAATAAGGGTAATTAACTTAAATTTCTTCATAAGGAATAATCTCTCAACGCTTTTAATTTTCAAGCAAATATTCTCGATAGGTTGCAGAAAATAATTTATTTAAAATATTTCTTGCTGTAAAATTAACGTGTTAATTCGTTGGAATACCTTGTAGCAAGTATCAGCATTACAATTTCCAATAAATTAATTAATTTGCGAATCATATTCTTGCCAAACATTTATCTGAATTTTTCGGTATTTAATCTCTTATAAAAATTAACAATTTCCTTTGCCGCCATTTTTTCTAGTAATATCATTATCCAAAGTGATAGGAAATTATTCGGAGTTAAAGGTGTACTGGTTTTGCTCTCGCTTACGTTTTATGACCTTTTGAGATTTGCCTATGCAGATGGTTTTTGAAATTATTTCAGGAGAAAAGTATACGAAAACGATTTGTTTACGACTTAAAAATTTGTCCACTTGAAAATTTGTCATTTTAAGCATCATATAATGTACCTTTTTATCCATGAAATTTTTTATATAGACTAACGAAGTTAAAATAAAATTGTTTTTTGAATTTTAACAGATACAGTTAGCGTTAAAAATTGGATATACGTTCATAAGAATTAACAATTATTACATTATAAAAATTCAACAATAAATTCTCACATTTTTCGTCTTTTATATCAACTTTATCTAAGATTAAACTTACGTGTCCCGTAAAACTTTGACGTCAGAGACCTAAAGAATCGCGTGATTTGATTGGTCAATACACACGAGTCAATGCATATTGACCAATCACATCAAACGAGTTTTAAAGTCTCTGACGTCAAAGTTCTACGGGACACGTAAGTATAATTTTAGATTTCTTTCACGGGGTTTCCTGGAGATAATTTGCCAGAGATAATTGCTCCTGAAGATAATTAAGGTATTTTTATAACACCAAAATGGCAGAAAACCTCCAGAAGTATACCAGAAAAATTTTAATTTTAGTCAAAACTGATATAAAAGTTGTGTTATACAATAAACATAGCCAAATATTAAATTTTAAATATACAATTTGTCAAAGTTTATGACTCACAGTTAGGATAATCTTATTATTAAGATTCAAAACGTGCTCGGTTTAAAAAATACGTGTGAGTTCAATTTTTCCTAGACAATCTTTCTCTATCTACTCATAAATAGTTAAATTGTTGACAACAACCTGGTCCTTTTAATGATCAGTTTTCTTATTTTTTCTGTTCAGAAATTACTAACGAGCCTTGGTTATGTTATGGAGTATAAATCAGCTTGTATTTATAATTGATACATTTTGCAAAAAAAANGACTGAAAACTGCATCAAATTTCGTCGAGTTAATATTTTTTTGGACCATCTTGAAGTGTAAAAATCTGAAAGATTCTGACAGAAATGACAAGCTTTTAATTTATTTTCAACATAACCGCGATGTCCAAAAATAATTGACTTCATAATTACGTCATTACTGGTTCCGCATTAAAGGACAAAAATACCTGAAATTTTCTCCAGGTTATTTATGTCTTTTATAAAGATCAATAATTTTATGTCAATGCCCATCTTTTCATTATCCGTTTACATTCTTTCAGCATTTTTTGAATATTTTGAAGATAACGATCAGAAGTTGTATTTGGTGATTGAAATGTTTTGCAAAAAATTTTGTCATCAACTTTTGATTTTTAGATGGGGTTTCTGTTCAGTAATGTTCATTTTTTAAAGGTATAAGTTAAGACGCTCACCTGAAAACTCTAAATTTAACTCCGAACATAAAATATCAATGTTTAGAATAGTACTGACAGTGTGTAACTAACTAGACAAGTAAGTACTCTACAAATCTCCCTTATCGACTTAAATCAAGTAAAAATAAAGTTTCGAACGTCCATGAAAATAAAGGACAAAACATATTTTTGTCCTGATTTGCGTTGACTCACCCCTCAAGCCAATAAAATGCGTAAAACATTCTTTACAAGAAGGGGGTATAAACAAAGAACAACTAGTCTCATTTTAAGAAGTGACAAATCCGCGTCTTCCGGTAAATTGGCCAATGCTCTACGTGGGCGGCGAATAATCTTCTTAAGGGGTGGCATCGCATCGGAAGATGTGTACATTTTTTCTTCAGAGCGATATATGAAAGAAAAAAATGTGAAAATTAATTTTTTTATTCAATAAAAGTATTCATTCTTGCGAATGTTTATATTTTTAATTTCTTAACATAACTAATTATCTGTGAAAATATAAAAAAGCACTTTCCACTGTTCATCCATTTCCAACTAAACCCGACTACAGAATTTTTTTGAAGACGATATTAATAAACTTCAGACGTTGTCGAGTGTTATGCGCTTAAAAGTCTGGTTCCTATTTTGCGCATTAAAAAATTTCCTTGATATGAAAGTTTTTTTTCCACGAAAACTGGTCAAAAATGGCCAAAAGTAGAGTAAAACAACTTTTTGGAGTTGAAAATTGACCTTCAATTGCGTTTTGATTTTTAAAATTGTCCTGACTTTCACAAATAATGACGCATATAACACCCGACACTATACATATATGTATTGAAAAAATTTTTCAAGCATAAAATGTCTAAAAAATGAGTGTCAAATGGCACTTACCTGTTGTACAGCCGAGTGTTTTAAATTTCATCAATAGTTTAGAAATGATAATCGCGCGATCGTCTCATTAGTTGACATACGGAAATTTAATAGATACCAAAACATTTAATATGTGATTCTGCCTGATTTTTATGGAGAGTTCAAAAAACCACTAATAAAAATTTTTGGACTTGATTTGCGGAAAATTTTCATAATTTTTTTAAAAAAGTCCACAAAAAAAGAACAAATAAACATATGATTTTTCAAACAGCAGTCAGAAAATATGTAGACATGCATGAAAAAGTTTAAGTGGCTATTTATTTTTGCTTTTATACACAGATTTCAAAAAAACGATCAGAAAAAATTTTGGACAAAAAATGAGGAAAAATTTTGATAATGCTTTGATTTTTTTTAAATTTTACGAATTTAAAAATTTAAGTTCGGACTCAAATCTTTCCTAAAATAGACAAAAATGATTTTTATAAGTAGATGCTCATTTATTCTGGTGCAGCTAACGATAATAAGCACAAAAAGTAAAACAACTAATTAATTTCGTAAGTTAAATTGACTCCAGTCTGCCGAGTCGATACCACCCCCTTGATTGAAATAGCTTTGATTGGAACGATACGGTAATTTACAAATATTAAGGATTTGTCGGTACAGGGTTCCTCATCAATTTAATCTTCCATAGTCGCAAAGGAGGTTCAATAAAAAAACAAAACTACCCACTTATTTCATAAGCTTAAATTTTTATTTAAAACATTATCGAAGAATAAGCAAAAATGTTTTATATCAAACCACAACAGAGCCGGAGACCAAATTGCGTGATCTAGGAAAAATATTTTATGTTTCATGACATTTTATGAGTTACTTTTAGTGTACCGCACTTTGCCCAAACTACCCAGATCTGCGGTTGACTTAAGGCGGTTTGTGGGTGTAGAATGTTGGAATTGCTGGGGAAATAGCCCTCTCCTCCAGCTGGACTGGAAGGATCGATAACGGGCAGATAAGAATAAATGAGACAAAAAATACTGGAGACTGAAACCTTCTCTATCAACTGAAAGTAACTTTTTTGATTCTGGTGAAGAGTGGCTCACCAGTCCGTAATAAAAAACCAATAAAAATCTGTTCTCAATTCACAAAAGTTGTTAATTCTCGGTCAATTTTGCTTTAAATTGATTTAAACAAAGATGTTTCGTGAAAGTGAGACGTTTTCAAATAGTTGGTAATTTGTCTGGTTTAAAGAAAAATCTCCTTCGTTTTTTAGACGGTAAAAATGAAATTCAGAAAATCTGTTTATTCTCGGTCAATTGTGCTTCAAATTGAATAAAACATACTTTTTATGAAACGTATGACGTCTGCAAAAATTCTCGTAAGTTGAAAAAGTTATTCTCTGTTGGTTTTTATAAGTAAAATTGGTTCATTAGATTTAATTTCTGTGCAGGATTCATGTTTTCCAGGCGTGACTCCTTTCGCCTCATTCCGCGACCTCGCTCAACCAGTCACAATATTAATTCATTATTTTTTGAGAATTAATCATTTTTAAAAGGAATCTAGAAAATGTTTAAACTATTTTTTTTCACTCATGTATTCCTTACACGCACAACCCCTTTAAAGTGTACTCCATCACAAAACTTTACGATTATGTGTTTCCGAATTCTGGACTTTAAATTGGGCAATACATTCGAGATCAACTAAGGCTGTCATCTTCCTCGAGGTCGTGCTTCTCGTACCAAAATTGTTCAATCGTCTTTTGACGCTAGTAAATATCGAAAATCCTGCCCATGCGTCGAATTTTATCAGGCGTCATAACTTTGAGACAGTGTCCAATCACATCACACAATTTCATTGGTCACTGTCTCAAAGTTATGATGCCTGATAAAATTCGACGCATAGGCAGGATTTTCGAAATATTGCCTAAATGGGTACGAAAAGCACGCTGAATGAAAAATATTTCGTGAAGAGTAAAATTTGACCAATCTGATTTGATTGAAATTAAGATAATTGCAAATGTCATCAGGCGGTAAGCTTCAATCAGACTTTCGTTTGAGTTTGATTGTTCTGCCTTTTTATATTGTTGACACAACGATGTACTTTTCAAAAAATATTTGTTATTAAGAAATTTGGGTACAAAAAGCACGCTCGTGGATACGAAAAACACAGATTTCCTAACTCGACCAGGACGGAAACAAAGTCCTATGAGAATAAACATTATGGTCATTGTCCTACTTAATTTTCAAAAAAATCCGATCGCATTTGAACTTTCTTAACAACAAGCCCATCATTTGAATAACAGATTGAGGTATATCATATGGATAACCCGCCCTCAGAGTACAAATCCTAAATATTTGAATGATACAAACAACGCAAGATATTAGCACCCAATCAAAACCCTTGATTGCGAAATAGGCCGATTTCATTGGTCAGATAAAGAAAGGATCAACAAATCAAATGCTCAGATTTCGCATTTTTTCAAATATTTAGGATTTGTACTCTGAGGGCGGGTGATCCATATATACTGTATATTTTATGTTTTTATTTAATTGTGTTGAAAAATGAGCCCCAAATCGACCGAAGGCCGATAAAAGGAGATTTTGAGTTTTTTATTTAGTTTTGTTAAAAATGACCCCGAAATCGGCCGAAATATTTTAATTTCGGCTGATTTTGAGCTCATTTTTCAACAAAATTAAAAAAGAAACAAAAAATCTCTTTCCCTCGGTTATCGGCCAATTTGGGGCCCATTTTTTAACAAAATCAAATGAAAAACATAAAATCCCATTCTTTCTGTCGATTTCGGGCTCATATTTTAACAAAATTAAATTAAAAACATTGAATCCCCTTTCATCGGTTTTCGGCCAATTTGGGGCTTATTTTTCAACAAAATCAAAGTGAAAACATAAGATCCCATTCTATCGGCCTCCGGCCAAATTGAGGCTCATTTTTATCACAATTTTAATAATTAATAAATATATCCAACTACAAAAGTTTTCAAGTTACCCGTTTTAGATGTTACTTCTGGTCAAACCGGAAGTGATGTGTAAATTAACTAAACGAAGGATTGTGTGACTTTTAAATGGCACATAGACAATTTTCAAATTTATACCAGCTTAGTTTATATAAGCTTTGATTTTGTTACAAATTGACAATTTTGTTATTTTTGACTGCCCTGAACTGCCTTTTGAATTTTAAAATTAAAAAAAATGTTTTGTGGTCTTATGTGCTCGTATGGTTTTCCATCCGAGGTCAAAGTAATTTTTTAGCAACTATATTTTTCGACCAATCAGCAATAAGCAAAAAGAAAATGGATAATTTTCGTCATTCTGAGCACCCTTTATCCCCATTTTCTGAATTTTTAAAAATTCTGAAAGATTGTTTTCTAGTCTAATTTAACCCTACTGTTTCACTTCTGAGGTCAAAAATGACTTTCAAGCAACTTTATTTTTTAACCAATCAGCGATGAGCAAAAATTTTAAATTTTTATCCGAAAAGTAAGAAAAAATGAATCTTCAGAAAATTTGCTTCTTAATGGCTATCTTTTTTTATGTCAAATAATAAAATTTTCTATAAATGCTTTATACCGTGGTTTGTTCACACCATCAAATCGAAGAATCGCCTCTCGCACCACCTGTGGTTATCTGAGACTAATAGTTGCTAATACCGTTTCCACAAAATCGATGCTAGCACATTTTTTGAGTACCCTAAATCATTGATTTGAAATAATTCGAGTTTTCGGGCACCTCCATTTCCGGTGCTACACCACGTGATCTTGGTCTTGTATGAAATTTAAGATGTCAATCTGGAGCAGAATTTTACGTTTTACCTTAAAAATGAGTGAGCATTGTCGACCAAAATTTCAAATGCCAAAAATTTACCCAGATCCGAAATTTTCAAATTCATGGGCCTTTTATCGAGTGCTCATCTTTCACTCGGGAGGTCTTTTTAGTGATTTATCGATTTTGCTCCCTTGCGTTACTTGTGGATTTTTTTCCATTTTTAGGGTCATTGTCGTGATTTCTGACGACGATTCACCATGTGGTGAAATTTTTGGTCAAATTGAGACATTTCCGACGTCCAAAATTTGATACCCTCAAAATTTGAACTTACACCTCCAATGAGACCCTGGGGTCGAATTGCAATATAAATCGAAAATAATTCGTAGCAAAACCCAGAAGGATTTCGAAAACACAAACAACTTGTCGAATTATAATTAAGCGAAGATCTTTCTTCGATAGACCATTTTTTCAATTTTCTTAAGAGCTTTTTAGATTTTTTTAGTGATTTATCGATTTTGCTTTCTTGCGTCACTTGTTGATATTTTTCTCAACTCACATGGTCATTTTCGTGATCTATTGTGACGATTAGCCATGTTGTCAAATTTTTGGTCAAATTGAGACATTTTCGACATCCAAAATTTGATACCCTCGAAATTTGAACTCCCACCTCCTGTGAGACCCTGGGTCGAATTTCAAGATAAATCAAAATCCGTTCTAAGGGAAACCTTAAAGGATTCCGAAAACATTAACAACTTGTCGAATTATAAAAACGCAGAGATTTTTCTCAGTCGGCATAGAATTTCGATTTTTCAACTTTCAACGCCTCCTGCCACCTTGTGGTGAATTTTGAAAGATTTTTTTTCTTTTCAATACTGGTTTCGCCCACGGTGAACACTGAGCACAAAATGAAAGAAATCTGACACCATCGATTTCAAAAAGGTCTTATCGTATTCGAAATCCATCATTCATTGATACTGTATATGATACAGTATATCTCTTTACTAGAAAGGTAGATATTTTTTAATTTAGTCCACTTCATTAGTCCTACTAAAGGGAGTACTGGTCGCATTTAGAGACTCGGACATAAAATTTTCTAGATTATCTTTAAAATGTTTGTTTCTGAAAATATGGACAAAAATAAGTTGATAAATAAGTTGATAAGAAGTGTTTTTAATTTCATTTGTCATGAAAAAAGTATTTTTATCGCGATTTGAAAAAATATTTCATTAATTTTTTCTAATTTTGGAAATTTCTGAGAATTTGAATCGCGGTTTCCAAAAGACGAGATACAAAAATGCAAATTGTGGAACTTGGGGTTTTGCGCGTATCCTTTAAGATCGTATACATACCAGTTTTAGGTTTCTGCCGTCAAAATCCAGGGGGAGTAGTTTTTTTCCCGAGGCACTCAAAATAGGCCAAAAAACAGTTTTTTGCTCATTTAAGCGCCGGATGAAATTTTTTTGAGTTAAACAGAACTTGGGGTTCTGCTCACGTTCTCTGTGGTCAATAAAAGCTATAAAAGTATTCTCTATCTTTAAAAATCAGGGAGGAGTAGGCTTTTGAAGTGAAAATAGTGCCACTTTTTGAAAGGTCGTTCCTGATTGTCGGCCAATCAGAGGCCTTCGATTTGTTTTGTGAAAGCAAGATTAATGTTCAATTATCCCTAAACTAAAATACATATGTTCGTGCTGTTTCTAGTACTTCATTGAGGCGACGCTGAAAACCCTGTTTTTCGACCAGTACTCCCTTAAAGTACATATTGTACATGACCAGATTAGAAAATATCTACCTAGGTACTTTCCTCGTTAAGGAATATCCTTTACCCAACAGAACTCCATCTCAAATACGTTAACTATCTCTATACTACAGAGTCTATAGCGCGTGTTCAAATCCCACTGATGTTGTCTAAGACTTAGACTCTAAGTGATTGTGTTAGTGATTGCTTGAGTAATTACACACCGATCAAATTTAGCGGTCTCAATATCAAGCACCCTTGCCTATAATCAGACAATCAGAAAGACAACATTAGTTTGATTCGAACACGCGCTATAGAGATAGTAAACGTTTTTGAGATGGAGTTCCGTTGGGAAAAGAATATGAATGACAGACCTTCAGAGGGCAGATCCTGAATATTTGAATGATACAAACAACGCAGGATACAAGCACCTAATCACAACTCTGGATTGCAGAAAAGGCTGATTTCATTGGTTAAATTTGGAAGGGATCAACCAATTAAATGCTCAGATTCCGCAATTTCCAAATATTCAGGATCTGTTTTCTAAGGGTTCATATGGATCAACGGACCTCAGAGTACAAATCCTAACTATTTGAA
>SCLH01063317.1:36251-60961 GCA_004367855.1 Oikopleura vanhoeffeni
TTCAAATAGTTAGGATTTGTACTCTGAGGTCCGTTGATCCATATATAATGAAATGATTAGTTTCTTCAGCTGAAATACTGTTTTATCTGATGAATGACTGATATCAAACATTTCATTTCATCCATTTTATGAGCAAAAACTGTCAAGTAAATCACAACATAATGTTGTCAACATTAGCTCAGAATGCTTTCTTTGAACACTTCAATTTTAATGATTGATCATTAAGGGGGTGGTCGTCGCATTTTAAGGCAAAAATGNGGTTTTCAATGACCAATTGTAGCAAAAGTACAAATTGTCGGACCTAACATTACCACTCTCTGATATATTTGAACAAAAATCTTGCATCCTAAAAATAAATCAAAAGTGATGGATGGCTCGTCCAATCAGAAACATGCTTACAAAAATAACGAAATTATTTTTTCAAAATGTATCTCCTCCCTGAGTTTTTAGGGTACAACAATGATTTATGACTCAAATAAACTGGACAGAACGTGAGCAAAACACCAAGTTGAGTTTTATTTAAAATTCTTGAATTTGCTCTCAGTATCACCAAAAAACTGTATTTTGACCCTTGTTTAGGGGTCTCAATCAAAATGTTTCTCCTCCCTGGATTTAACAGTCACACATTCGAAACCCAGATAAATGTGCAGCTGAAGAGTCCGTGCAAAACATCAAGTTGAGTTTTGTCTGAATTTCTGACTCGTTTTTCTGTAAATCGTGTTTTAAATTTCCAAAAATCAAGAAATTTCCACTTTTTTCATACGAAATATTTTTGAACTCATCAAAAAGTGCTTTCCTAGCAATGTATCAAAATAAAACGAGTACCAAATTGCTTGTAATTTTCCATATTTTCATAAAGAAGGCCTAAAAATAAAATTGGGAAAATTTGTTTCTAGAGCCTCATTTTGCGACGACCACCCCCTTAAACGCATTAAATTGGCACAAAAGTTCAAAATAACAAGATTCAGCAAGGATGTTATAGGACTAACCATTAACTTGATACAATTACGTAAGTAGTGATTAAAAAATTAACAATATTGAATGACGAACAAAGTTCAAAATAATTTAGGAAGAGATGTCACATCGTATAAGCTGAACGGACTTCAGTTTGATTTTCGTTAATGTAAATTATATCAAAAAAGAAAAAAAGTTGTTGAATAATCTCTTGAGCTTCGATTTTCAAAAATGTATCATTCTGGTGATATTTTCGAAGCAATGTTTTTGACATTATTTTGTGGTTATCTACTATATTGACAAACAAATGGAAAAAAGAACATTGCCTTCTGCTCAAATTTGGTCTTTTTTGTTTATGACATGAATAAAAATGATCCTATAAGTACATAAGGAAAAAATAGTTGCTTCAAGAAGCTTTTATTAGAATTTTTGGCGACCTTTAGTAAGATAACCACACATTACATTGCCCAGCAATCGATTTTGTTTGCCACATTCAATTATATCAAAGATTATGCTATTTTTCTCACAAGTGATAACTTTAACTAGTGACCAATCAAATCACACGATTTTAAACATAAGTTGACAATCGTGTGATTTGATTGCCTGTGATCTTTGCTGACATCACAGTTATGACGCGTGAGTGAGATAGCAGGCACAAGGATTATCTTTGATATATTGATATCAATTTTCAGCCACAATTATTTTGCTGACATTATCCCTCACTAAAAAATGGTACAACAGTAATTAAATGATAAATTCAAATCTTTTGCGTACTTTCCTCTTTTATCGGTTATTAATAATAACCGATAATAATTACTTATTAGTTATTTTGATATAATAAGGACGCATCACACTTTGATTCAAGCGAATCATTTCTCATTTGTTTTTGATAATTTTTAGAACATTAAAACTCGTTTAACAACTCCTACATTGAAAATTCATTAAGAGTTTTATGATATTCTTATGTTATGTCATTGAATCATAAAAAATAACGTCAATTTTATTTTATTGAATAATTATTTATTATCTACAGAAAAAAAGGCAAAGGAATTCAAGCTAGCAGATTCATACATTTGAACAAAACTGAGCAAGTTTAACGAGTCAGTTGAATAGTTTAAATTTTCCATAATCAAATTTTTAAATATTTGAGGTCGCAGTTGTTTCTTGGACCTAAAATGTACTTTCTTCTTCGTTTGAATTTATTGGGATAGCAGTTTGGGCGTCACGTTCGCGCTTGAGCAATTCGGCCACTTCTTCATAGCTTGGCGGAGAGTCGATTATGATTTCGTGGTCATCTCTCATGGATTCTCGGTATTGCGTTATGTAGTCAATTAATTCATCTTCATTAACTTCGCGATGTTCAAATCGAAAACTCCAGAGTCTTAATTCAATAATAAAATTGAGATGTTTTAAATTCTCAATTTTTCTAGGTCAACTTCTCATGTTTTGTTGTTTTTCATAATACTATGAAACTGCAGTTGAGTTGTAATGGGTTCAAAAATGGGTATTTTTGGGAAATAAAATGTTTCTGTCGTAGACAATTTTACCAAGCAATAAGCGCGTTTGATTATCATTTTGATATTAATGAACTTCAAATCATGCTTTGCAGAATTTTTTCTATTTTTGTAAATTTTATTTTTCACACCATAATCAAAGATTTTACATAAAATTTTAGATTTTTGACGCGTTTTCCCTTATTTCATTTAGTTTCATTTTAGGATTTCATTTCATAATAAACAGAATGCCCCATTTTTTGGGTCTTGTTCCGACGCTATGGATACTTTTACCAAGCGAGCGCTATGACTGGCCAATATTGAAGCACAAACAATGATTTTTTAAGGAGACAAAATATAGCAATTTCTTTGGCTTGAGTATCCAGAGCGTCTTCAGGGAACGACGCTCAAAATATGAGACATCCTGTGAATGTCCAAACTTTTTAAGTAAGCGCAGTGCTGGATTGCATGCAAAAATTGTATTTCTTTGTTTGATAAATTAAGCAAATAAATACGATTCCTGGGTCAATCGGTCTTGATAAATCAATTTCGGCGAAAATGTTATTTGTAATTTGACTTTGAACCCTTTTTTGAGAGTTTTAACCAAAAATAGCATATTACATAAATATGTACAAAATGTTATTTTGATAGCGAAATTGAATTTCGCATCAAAAACTGAGCTAGGAAAGTATTTTTTAAAAAGTTCAACACTGATACTAACTGAAATCAGGCCTTAGATTGTTTGTTATGATATTGACATGCTGCTTTCATGTTTATAGCGGTGCGCACTTGATGTATGATTAAGGGCCTCGGTGCATTTTGACAGATACCGATATGGCCTCTTGATGAAAAACTTTTCACTGGATGATATATTTTTCCCAATATACCATCAAAGTGATGATTCATAATCGAGGCAACTTTTGTAACTAGCGAATTTTGCATTATGGTTTTTTAAGAAAAATTTTGAGTTTGAATTTAACTTTTCGAATTCGAGAAATTATGAAAAATTTTGGATAAAGTTCCAAACATGATAAAAAATGCCTTATTTTTTCGTTCAAAATTTTTTTTTTCAATAGTTGTTTCAAATCAACGAAAAAACTCTACAAAATGGCTTCTTTAACTTTTCGACTTGGTGACCACATATTTTTTATATGTTCTTTGAAAAAGCATATGACATGTTAGGGATTTTTGGTCAAAAATATTAGAAATATTTTGAAAAATTTCTCATTTCCTGTTCAATTTTCAAACTAATTTTTTTGGAATCCTTAGCTGAAATATTGGAAATGGCTACTTTCATATATTGAATATAATTCTTTTTTTGAGATTTTAATAATAATTAATTTCAAAGGAAATTTTTATTTTGTCGATATTTCGGCTAGTAGTATACCCTGGCCCACTCTTGGTGGCACGATTTTTGCTCGCCCTCTTGGCGTTTTTACACCAAAAATGTACACCAATTTTGGTTCAAATTTATTTCAAATTTCTTTCATAATTTCAATATTTTTTAAGGCATCCAGACCTCATTTGAAAATGATACACCCCCGAGGAAACTTGAATTATTTATATCAATTTCAAATTTAAAGTACCAAAATAACCGGTTTTAAAAATAGGATATTCCACTGCTGATAAGGAGGTTGTTAACCTTTTTTTTATTTTATTGAGAGTTTTTCTCTGTTTGAAAGGTAATCTGATAAAGACGATTATTTTAATATTTTGAGAAATAAGAGTATCAAGTTACTCGACCAGAAAAATATAGACAATTGAATAAATTATTATGCCCCCAGGCTATTAGAAATACTCGACACCTCACACTTTCAATGATTCATAGCAATCATGATTGATCATGACCGTGGAACATTGATTTTGAGACATCGAAAGAGAGCATCAAAATTAAAATCAAAAATGAGACATCAAAATTGAACATCAAAAATGAAACATCAATATGAGACATCAAAATTGAACATCGATATGAGACATCAAAATTAGACACCGACATGAAACATCAAAATTAAACATCAAAAATGAGACATTAAAATTGAACATCAAATGAGACACCAGAATTAAACATCGCTATGAGACATCAACATTGAACATCAAAAAAGAACATCGATATGAGACATCAAAATTGAACATCGACACGAGACATCGAAATTAACACGATACGTAGACACCAGAATTGAACATCGATATGAGACATCAAAATTGAACATCAAAAATGAGACATCAAAATTGAACATCAAAATTGAACATCAAAATTGAACATCAAATGAGACACCAGAAATTAAACATCGCTATGAGACATCAACATTGAACATCAAAATAGAACATCGATATAGACATCAAAATTGAACATCGACACGAGACATCGAAATTAAACATCGATACGAGACACCAGAATTGAACATCGATATGAGACATCAAAATTGAACATCGATATGAGACATCAAAATTAGACAATCGACATGAGACATCAAATATATAAAATCGATACACACCAAAATGAAACATCGATACGAAACACCAAAATTGAACATCGATATGAGACATCAAAAATTGAACATCAGATGAGACATCAAAATTGACTCATATGGACATAAATTAAACATCAAAATGAGACATCAAAATTGAATATCGATATGAAACATCGAAAGTAAACATCGATAACGAGACACCAAAATTGAAGATCGATATGAGACATCAAAATGAACATCGATATGAGACATCAAAATTAGACACCGACATAGAACATCAAAATTAAACATCAAAATGAGACATCAAATTGAACATCAAAATGAAACATCAATATGAGACATCAAAATTGAACATCAAATGAGACACCAGAATTAAACATCGCTATGAGACATCAACATTGAACATCAAATGGAACATCGATATGAGACATCAAAATAGAACATCAATATGAGTCATCAAAATTGAACATCAGATGAGACACCCAGAATAAAACATCGCTATGAGACACCAGAATAACATCGATATGAGACATCAAAGTTGAACATCAAAAATGGAACATCGATATGAGACATCAAAATTGAACATCGATATGAGACATCAAAATTGAACATCGATACGAGACACCCAGAATTGAAACATCGATATGAGACATTAAAATTGAACATCGATATGGACATCAAAATTAGACATCGACCATGAGACATCAAAATTAAACATTCGATACGAGACACCAAAATGAAACATCGACATGAGACATCAAATTGAACCTCAAATGAGACACCAAAATTGAACATCAGGTGAGACATCAAAATTGAAACATCGATATGAGACATCAGGATCAAACATCGATATGATACATCAAATTGAACATCGGATATAGACATCAGGATCAAACATCGATATGATACATCAAAATTGAACCTCGATAGGAGACATTAAAATAGAATATCGATATGAGAAATCAAGATCAAACCTCGATTTGAGACATCAAGATGGAACACCAACATAGAACATCGATATGGACATTACCGATATAGCCTATATAGGACATATCTATTATAGCATATATGATATAGGACATCAAATGAGACATCGAAAATAAAACATGATACCGGACATCAAATTGTACATCAGAATGAGTCATCAACATAGAACATCAGATCATACACTGATCGGATTATCATGAGACATTTATATGATAAGGAGAAAATAACATCGAATTGATTCAACTGATTCAACAAGTTAAAACTGTACAATTAATTAAAACCGTAATATTTCTAATAAATATTAATGTGAAAAATAAATACAAAATATGAAATAAATCCGATTGTTTATTTTGTATTAGTTAACAGAACTTAGTTAATCTTTCATCAGTGTTTCCAAAGTTTAAACACCCCAGAGTAACAACAAGAATAAATAACAACTTCACCGACTTCCAACGTAGATTGATAGTTTTCCAAAGATAAACATCCCATTCAGTGTCTGTGAAAATTGTCATTGTATGCAATAAATTCCACCATTTTTGTGTGAGAGATTTCAAAAACCAGTTATAACAATCCTCTGTCAGTTTTTCACTAGCAAGTTTATCTACCTTATAAGCTATTGTAATATGATGATAGCATTATCTTCTTTACTAGTTTCTGACATGAATTCCTGACACAAATTTTTGTCACAAACTTTTCAAAGAGAGAAATCAAATCATCTTCCATTTGAAAATTTGAACTCGAAAAATTAATGTCTCGGTCCATATTCATACATTCAAAGGATGGTTTGAACCGAATTTTTATCATATTTTCATAAACACAATTTCGAACAAAATAATTTGTCACACTGCTTAGAAACACTGACATATTTCTCTGGTCTTCATTTTACGTTATAAATAATGATAAGCAAATGATTTGTATTCTCTATATAACCGCTAAAGGTTATTTTAACGCCACGTTTTCTGGTATATAAAGACAGGGTTTTTAATAAATAAGTTAATCATGTTATTTATTTTTTTTCTCCCCAATGTATTTGGAGAATGTAGAGGACCGAGACCAGATTATTGAAACAACTATTGCACCAACGACTATCACTACGACTATATTTACTGACCTGATTTGGAATATAACAGAACGCTTGCTGATCACGAAAACAGACAGAAATATTTATAATACCTTAAACTACAATTGTAAAATTCATGAAGATCAAATGTTTCAAGTTTTATCAACTACGTATCACCAGTCAAAGAATACATCATATTTTAACAAAGAATCAGAAGATTGTACAAAGAACTGAAACAATTGGCATAATTTTTTGTGCTTATCAGTTATAATTGGGACTTTGATATAGTTGGGATGTTTTCTGTTATTCTCGCGTGGAAAAAAAGTGCCCGCTACAATTTCCAGAAAACTCTATTCCAGTGAAGAAAGCTCCTACTGAAGAATCTGTGAACACTTATTTGCAAAAAGAAACTAGAGTTTAACCTACTCACTTCATTATAAAAATAAAAAATACTAAAAAACATCGCGTCAATGAGAGTTATTTGTGGCAGAGAAGTAGTAGATTCAAAGCTGAAAAACCATTCCGACATTATATCGGAGTGCTTCAGGATGTGGAAAACAACGTTGTTAAAAGAGATTGTAGAGGAAATCACATATTCTTCTCCGTTTGAAAAATAGTTTATTGTTACCCTATTATCTCGAGGAGATTCCGGTAGAATTTGATCAAATTATCGAATACCATGCTGGTATTGTGGACGCAAAAATATTTTTCTTCCTTACCAAAAAATACGCTTTTACTTTTTGATGACATGAATGACCGAATGTGGTAAATCTGATGAAATTATGAAACTTTTTTCTGTCATTGCTAGAAAAAGAACATCTCCATAATTTTGGGTCAAAATGTTTATGATAATAGTAAGCAATTTCGAAATATACGATTGAATGCGACAGGGTTTATTCTTTCAAATTTTTTGCGGCGAATGATGTAAATAATAGAATTTTGCGAGACATTGGAGCTAATACAACTAGTAAGCAAAACCCTATTGGACAAAGTTTATAGCAAAAACTATGCCTATATATATGTGAATGTTCATCCAAATCGTCATTCAGAGTTTGAGACTATACGTACAAACATTTTTTTTCACCATTTTTTACTATTTTAAATAAAATGGAATATATAGCTATTCCGAAGGCAGAATTTATAAAACATTTCAAAATTTTTGGAGGCTAAAAAAGGATCTTTGAGGGCAATCAAAAATGAAATTGAGATCGGAAAACAAAAGAAGTTTCCAGAAAACATCATAAGAAACATCATCTGTTAGAAAACGAAAGAGAAAAATCTCAAGCTCCAGTTCAACCACTTCAACAGACAATTTACCCAAACCGAAACTGAATAATCAGAGTCAATTTGATACTCTCTATAGTGATTTAGCTCAACCGGTGCATTACTCAAAAATTAAATTTATTTACGGAATAATGTGACGCATTCTTTACATCGTTCAAAAAGAAAAAAATTTCCAAGAAGACGTATAATATCGCATTTTCCGGGACAAATTATCAATCAGATTGATTGCAAAATATTCACAAAAAATAGTGGATTCAATTTTATTTTGGTAGTATTGATTGTTTCAGTAAATTTCTATTGGTGTGTTCCCATGAAAAACAAAAGCGCGAAAGAAACTTCTCTTGGGTTGCGGTCATTTTTTCAAAATGAAAATATCCCGTTCAAACAATAATATTCGATCAAGGCTTAGAATGTGATATCATGGTGAACAATCTTTGAAAGAACGTGGTATTCATTCTTATCACATTAGACCAAAAATAAAGCTAGTTCAGCCGAACGTGTTAACCGAACTTTAAAACAAGCAATTTGGAAGCTTTCACGGAGCATAAAAATGAGAAAATGGGTCTCTTACTTAGATGATATAGTTAATAATTATAACAATACATATTTCATGATTAAAATGGCACCAGTTCATGTTAATTGGTATAATCGAAAAAAAGTATTTAAGATTCTGTTCCCAAAAAAACAAGTCATTATAAATTGTAAGTGAAAAATTGGAGACAAAGTACGAATTCTTTGAACAAAAATATTTTGAAAAAGTTATACAGAAATTGGAGTCGAGATATTTTCGAGATAACAGGGTGTTTCAAAAATATGGTGTTTGCTGGTTCAGACTGAGAGATGAGAAAGGCTTTATTTACACAATCAAAAATATTTTTACGAACTCAATCAAGTATGATTTTTATTCCAGTAAATTCAAACGAGCTTCCAATCAAAATTAAACTTAATAAATCATATGGTAGAAGTTTGATTGGCTTGTCAATTTTTCAGCTCAATGGGTTGAAAGGACCGACTATGATAGATTGACGTGCAATCAAATAGACAGCACTGTGAGAATCCTAAACGAATTTTGAAGGTTTGAAATTCTATATTTAACTTTAAAACATCTATTTAATTAAGACTTTGCATTAATCGCGTGAACAATACAAATCGGGACTGGTATCTCACCTGGGAAGCTGCAAACATTGAATTTTATCCATTAGATTCTTGTGATCCATTCCTAGGAGTGAATATTTCAAAGACATTTAAAGGAATTAGAGTTTCTGCCAACACACAAAACAAATTTTCCCAGATCACGATCCTTATGTCATATTCACTTTGGTTATAAAACCAATCACAACCGAAAAGGAAAATAAGTGGAATTGTATATAAAGACTTGTTTTCATCAATCATAAACACCAATGCGTACACCAGGGATAGGAAACCGTAAAAAGTTTCAATGATATTGATTGGAAAAGGTTTAGAGAAAAAAAACGATGTTGGAAAGCGAGCTAAACAGACGCTTAAGAAAAGTAAAAAATATATCGGGAGCTACGCAAGAGACGAATTGACAATACAATTAAATTGGTTTTCCAACTTTCATTGTTATCAACTTGGACAAACGAGAATCTAAAGGCACTCATTGGATATCAATTGCTGTTTACCAAAATGAACTTTTATCTGTGATTCATTAGGCGGAATTAATCATCGCAATCATTACCGGTTGAATTGATTGATTTTTTGAACGTTTTGGCAAATCACCGAACAATATTATGACGAAGCAAATTCAACTAAATTTTCAGATAATTGTGGAAAGTATTGCGTTTTATTTGTGAAGCAAATGTCTCAGAATATTCATTTGTCAATTCTTATCGATTTTTACAAAAGAACAGAATCAGAAATGATCAATTGTTACTTTTCTGTGCTGACATTTGATCATAAATTTCATTGTCTATATAAACCTGAATTTGCTATTTTTTGATTCATTCATAAAATGACGCAAACTGAAAGAGAGCAACTTGCTACGCAGGAGAATTTACCCAACAATCAATAATGATGATTTGTTAGAATTTAGAATACCATCCGAATGCTAAGGGTCAACTTGATTGAGAAATGTAATGCTCATTTTATAAATCTTATCCATCTCCTGCTGAAGCAAATGTTGTTTTAAGACCCCAAAATTTTTTGGGGCGAAGCAGTTTTCAAAGTGTGGAAATAAGAGTGAATGGAGAGTCTGCAACTCGAAAGTCTTGTTCAAATGAATTTTTTCTATCTTCATATTATTGAACACATTGTAATTATACATCCGATATATGATACAGCTTTCAGACCATCAGGTATTTTCGATTGCTATCAAGGCAATTACAACGTTTATAACAGGTTTAACACCTGCTCCAAAAACAGTTTTAACTGATTCTAGAGATAGCATTTCAGGTTCTAATGAGGTTAAGATTTTTATGGGAATGAATACATCTATTTTTGACTCAGGAGATTTGCTTCCTAGTAATACACCCATAGAAATAAGTTTTCAGCGAACAGGTTCAGAATACTCAAGTATTTTATTTTCATCAACAGATTTGGTGAATCTCCTGAAAGACGCGTTTTCTGACTGTCCCATTTGTCAGGATGGAAAAAATGTTTCATTTGGAAAGAAATGCCATAACTCGGCCTTTGAAAATCAACTTCTGTCATGATCAATAATGTTTTGACAGGTTCATTACCAGAAAAATTATTTTGGGGCATTCAAACTGCAAAATCTTTCACAGGATCATATTCGAATAGTTCAACCCCGTTTCACCGTCAACTCATGTCTGAAGCTAGTTTATATGAAGACGGAAAAGAAGTGTCGGATTTTCCATATAAAATGTCTGAAAATCATATTTCTGTACCTTATGTTAAATTCTTGCAAACTACTGATAAACAGAACAACGGCTTTATGAGCAGAATTATGTCAATGGATCAATACAACATGGGAAATTTCATATTATCTGCTAGTTTTGATGCTAACGATACCGGATCTGTCAGTTTCGGGTTCGAATTTGATAAAGCTGTTACTGACGAACTCATTCTTGTGACTTTTAGCGCTGTGGAACGCTGCTTAAAGCTTGACCACAATCGTAATTTCCAAATCATTTAAAAACCATTTGTTTTAAAAAAAATTTTAATTTCTTATCAAATTTACAACTTAATCACTCATGTTACTTGCATGTCTCTTACCTTTAATATCAAAATGTCAATTACTTATTATATTTGCATGCCTATAAGTAATCAAACTAGTTTCATCAAGATCTATCCTTTTTATTTCTATTAAAACTTAAAATTTTAGAATACTCATTCTCCCTGGAACATATCAAATAAATTTAATTTTAAAAAAAAATGTGTTTATTTATTTATTAACTTTAACAGACATAAAACTTCATACAGTTGTTACGTTTTAATGTTGCAAATGACCACTCAATAGATTCATTTGAATGACTAGACATCGATGTTTTTTAATCAAAATTTCCTGTTGTTGATGTCTCATATCGATGTTCTAATTTGGTGTCTCTGTATCGATGTTTTTCGATGTTATCAATCGATGATTTTTCAATTTCGTTGATGTCTCATATTGATGTTTGATTTTTGATGTCTCATATCGATATTCTATTTTGATGTCTCATCTGATGTTCTATTTTGATTGTCTCATATCGATGTCAATTTTGGTGTCTCGTATCGATGTTAATTTCGATGTCTCATATCATGTTCAATTTTGATGTCTCATTTTGATGTTCAATTTGATGTCTCATATGTGTTCATCGAATGTCTCATTCGATGTTTCCATTTTGATGTCTCAATTTGATGTTCAATTTTGATGTCTCATATCGATGTCAATTTGTGTTCTCTTTCGATGTCTCATAATCAATGTTCCACGGTCATGATCAATCATATTGCTATTGAATCATTGAAAGGTGATTAGTATTCTTAATAGCTGGGGGCATAATAATTTTTCAATTGTCTATATTTTTCTGGTCGATAACTTGATACTCTGATTCTCAAATATTAAAATAACGTCTTTATCAGATTACCTTCAAACAGAGAAAAACTCTCAATAAAATAAAAAAAAGGTTAACAACCTCCTTTCAGCAGTGGAATATCCTATTGAAAACCGGTTATTTGGTATTAAATTTGAAATTGATTAATATATTTCAAGTTTCTCGGGGGTGTATCATTTTCAAATGAGGTTCTGGATGCCTTAAAAATAATGAAATTATGAAAAAAAATTTTGAAATAATTTAACCAAAATTGGTGTACATTTTGGTGTAAAAACGCCACAGCAGGGCGAGCCAAAAATCGTCCACCAGAGTGGGCAGGGTATACTACTTCGGCTTTTATGGCCATCAATATTATATAATACAATAATATATTTATTGTATATTAAGGTAAATGTTAAAATTTAATATATATTCTGTTCACCTTGTTATTTTTCAGTGTCCTGAAGATGGCATAAAAGCCGAAATATCGACAAATAAAAATTTCCTATGAAATTTTAATTATATTTGAATATGTTTCGGTTTTGTTTTCGCTCCTGTTTATACTCTGAGTCATACTTTTTGAATGAAAATACGGTTTGCTCGAAATAAAGTTAAACCCTCTCAGTCAAGAATTTAAAAAGAACTTTTTACCAAAACTTGCCCAATCGGTAAGCCGACCTGTCGACCGTTTTAAATTTATTTCATTTAACTCGGTTTCGACTTCGGTTTTTTTCGACTTTTTTCAAAAATTTAAATTTTCGATTTCGACTTAAAAATCGTATGAATTTAAACTTAATAAATGTTCAACGGTCGACAGGACCGTATTTTAGAGTTCCTAATTAATAAAAAATAGAAAATAAATTTTACTGTGATTTAGACACGTAACTTACAAACGCGCGTTTTTTAAGTGTTTTTTCAAAAGACGATTTATAAAGTAAAAATAATCAATCTGAAGAAATTCAGATTATACAAAGTGAGCTGGAAAGTGGCAAATTGTGTTCGAAAAAGTTTTTATTTGAAAATTTCGGAGTTGCAAAAAGTTTCCCATCAAGAAAAAAAAATTGAAAAAGTGCAAATCTGTCAAAAAGCACCGAGGCCCTTAAAAGAGATTCCCTCAAAATGATAGAAATAAAATTCTAACGTTTTATGTATTTTTTGTGCTTGATATTTTCTGGTCTAACAAAAAAAGAATCTAAATAATATAAAACATAAATATCCCATTTTACGAAAGTCACTTTTTTCATTATTACGAATAACCCAAACGTAATCTGTTCTAAAAAAGGTCAACGATGTTTCTGATTAATTTTGCAAGTTTGAATCAACTTGGAAATAAACTCCGCGAGAAATATCCCACTGGTGACAAATAAAGGCTTAAGAAACAGCGTTCTCGTTAAGTATTTAACGAGATTATTACGATTTAAAATATAAATTGCCATATTTCAAAATCATCACCAGTTTTCACGGAACAATATTTTTTTTTTACTTTCCAACATTCCAAACAAAATGTATCAAGCTTCAAAAAGTAGTCAAAAACTCCCCAGCAATTGCTGTGTTAGCACAAAAACCCCCTTAAAGCGCTCATTGATGGAAATTTGTTCGATACTTTTTTCACGACGACTGATTGTCAAAAAGATATAAACATCTACCATTAAACATTAACTGCACTGTAAAACGATTTTTTTGTCAAACATTTTCGAAATAAATTTTATAATTAACAAAAAATGAGTAATTACCGGACAATTTCAATAATTGCAATGACAGCATTTGCAAGAGTTAGCAAGAGAATACAACCCCAAATGATCAAATTGTATGAAAAGTCGTAGACATCAAATCCATCCACCAAATTATTTTGAATTGAATTATATTCCAATTTGTACTCGAATTTTTCCAAAAAATTCGTATCGCCATTTCTAGGAATAGGATTCTGACCGTTGATATGATAATTTGACCAAAAAGACTCGGGATTGTATGATTCGGCAGGAGACACTGTCGGAGTTGGATTTTCAAATTGACGTTTTCCAGAAAAAATGCATGATAAAATTACCATTGCTGCAATAACCACATATAACGATGACAGCATCACATAAAATCCATATTGGATCTGAATGTTAATTTAATTGTTTTTGATATTTTCTCTCGAACAATGTTTGAAAAAATAAGATATTGCGTCATTTTATTGACTCGTAAAGATCCGATTTAAGATTTTTTTTAATTGAAGTAGGAGATAGTGGTCGTACTCTTTCGAGGGTACTGTGGGGTGTAAAAATTGCACGAAATTGCTAGGGAAAAATCAGAAAGCATAAACTAATTAAAAACAAAAAAATTCCAAAAGAAATCGAAATTTTCATTTTTGAGTAATTTTTTTTGAAAATTTTGATGGTACTTTCGACTAAATCCGACGACTTTTATTTTTGAGTTTTGACTGCCGGTTTACTTAAATGCGATTCTTTATAATTAAACAGAACATGAGAAATTGCACATTGAAGAGCGAAAACCTTGAAATTAGGCGTTCTTTCGCAGTTCTACAAAAAACTAGTCGGAAGTTCAAAAATCCAATTAATCAAATTACAACCATAAGTGTTTCGGTGGTTCATGCAAAGTTTGAGTGGGATCGTATGCGAGCTCTAGGAGTTGTGATTTTGGAATTCGATACGGTGTTTTAGAACTCGCCGCATGGTGGTCACCAGGGTCGGTCAAAAATTATTCTGAGAGATTATTTTTGTAGATCAAGGATAGATCTATCATATCTCTTTAAACACCTTTGGTTAATCTGAGAGTTGCGGGCTGAGGGGCCAATCCTAACACTCCTAAGACCCCTTCTAGCCACTCATGAGGCCGCTTTTTAGCCACACCTCTCAGATTAACCAAAAGGTGTTCAAGGGATATATCTATTCCCAAAAGTTTCGAAGCAGTTTTGTATTTTGGTAAATTGGAGTACAAAGTACTTATTTATTTTTTTTTAGTAAACTAAATAGTCTGATAAGCTTTCGATTTATTATAATCATTTTCAAATCCGGTTTTTTTGCGAGTGAGAAATTGAAATTTTTTTTTTGAAAATGATTATAATAAATCGAAAGCTTATCAAGACTATTAAGTTTTACTAAAAAAATGCCTTTAAATTTTATCTCGACAAAAAAAGAATAGTATTTTTTTATGACTGCTACTCCCTTAATTATTAAAAAACAAAGTTTTTGCCAACTTGTCGTATTGAAGTGGGTGTACGGGTTAAAAACGTGGCCAACAGTGCGATTAATAATTTCCATTAGGAATAGTCATGTACAAAGCTAAAGTTCTGGTATTGGATCTTCATAAAAGTCATAGTACCGTAAATATACAGAATGTCAGAATTCACATCACAATTTCACTTCAAGAATGAAGCTGATCATACGCAATAATATCAGCTCGCGTTTAATAACATTGTGATTTTTGTCTAATCTGATTTTTCATTTAAATTTCTGCCAACTTTTAAGTTCTTTCCAGCTAAGTAATAAAATGAATTAATAACGGTAAAATTGTAATTTTTTTCGACAAATGTATAACTTTATTACAAAGATTTTGTTTGAAGATTGAAACATAATAAGGTGGTCAAAATCCTACTGAAGTCAACCCGTATGAAAAGCCGAGGTGTTGGTTAGAATGTAGGTTACTTTTTTATGATAGTGACTTAAGTTGCTACTTTGCAATAACTCGTTTATTTAAAAAAGGTCTCGTTAAGAGGGTACCCGACGGTATAAAGGGTGCTTTCGAGGTGTTAAACGACTATTTTGCTAATTATTGAGTTCTAGGACATCCGCTGTATGATACAACAATTTTATCGATAAATTGTCGATTTAAGGCGGGTGCCTTCGCAACAGAGAGAGCACTGGGGTGGAATCACTGCCACTGTACCTAGCATAAATTAAATATTTGAACGTTGAGGAAGTAGTGTGCGCATCGGGGTGGTCTCGCGGTCATCTGACAATTGGTTCTCTCGCTAGAGGTCGTAAAAGTGGTAAATTTGAGTGATTTTTATTAAGACAAGGATCTTACAGTTTAGAACCGATTTCAAATACTTTATATAAAACTTGAACTTGAAAGAGTGAAACGTCATTTTGCTGTATTACGCCTCATGTGACCATTAATCGTCTATGGTCGAGAATACCGCCATCAGTACATCATGGCAAATTTTTTGGAGGTTTGAAAGCAGTTTGAGATGTACTGTCGTATTTGTCTAAGAAGCGCAGCAGTAATAAGATTATTATATTATGTTTATATAGTGTTTGTAATTATAGTGTTGTAATATATGTATATATGATTTTATAAAATAATATTAAAAATTCTTTAAAGGATATTTACTGCATAATCATAATGAAATTTTCACAATTTGAAAAAAAATCGCCTTATAAAATTGAAGATAATCATTTAAAGTTTGTATGAAAATATCCCTTTAATCACACTTTCTGGTTAGAAAAGCGTAGCCACTACTTCCTTTTAACGTGTGATTTTAACGTTGTGGCTACGCATTCTAAACGCAAAGGTGATAAAGGGATATATAAAAATTGATGATAAAGCTGTCAGATTCTTCTTAGCATAAAAACTCACCCAAATTCACCACTTTGACGACCTCTAGCAGAAGAACCAATTACAGGATGACCGCGAGACCACGCCAATCATTTTTTTGACGCTTGTTTAATATCACATCAAATTCTCAACTATTTTTTTTGCAGCCACTACCCCTCAATGGTCCAAAAACCATGTAAAAAACAAATAGTATGTGATAAAAACTCACAATGATAAAAATATTTAATCTAAAAATAATAATTTTGTTGTAAAGTGACCGACTGAGTTTTAAGCGACCGCGGTGTCGAAACCTACCGGTATAATGATTCGTTGTTCTCAAAACAATAGAGCCGCTTTCTTAGCTTTAATAAGCTCTATCTTGCTAATTGAAAATGTAGAGAATTTCGAGCGGGATCTCATCATACTATTCTTTAGAAAATCGGATGAATTTTAAAACTCCAAGCTTTTTTGGTCGAAAAACCCGATATTGAAGTTTTCTTTACTACAGTATTATTACATATAAATTATATATTATTACAAAATAAATTTTGAGCACATTTTTCAAATAATTTCAGACAAATATCGTTTAGACTGTTACGTTTGAATATCGAAGGGCTTTCACTAAGCTCAAGGCAAATGTGAGGGAGTGAAGTTGAGAACTGTAAAAATGTTCTAGATACTAGTTAATTTAAAAAGATTAATTTTATTCAGTCAACAATAGGCTATTGTCAATAGGGTACTCGAGAAAGTGAGAGTAAAGTTGAAAAACGGAAAAAAGATTCTAGATACCGGCAATTTATAAATCTTTTCACTCAAAATTGATAACTAATAAGACTCTGGATTCAAGAGAAGATAAAACTATGAATTTATTATTTTTTGGAGAGGATTTTTTTCAGATACCACAGTGTGATACAGTGCCTGCGACCTTTAAGTTACCCTGTACATTAGTACAGGAACTATACTTTTATGTAAAGGCACTTTTGTGAAACAAAATCGTTGGTTTTCAGTAGAAACATTTCTGAGCAAATTTTCCTTGTTTTTCAAGAATGGATTTTATCAAAAATGCCAGTGAAGTTTTCGTAAGGATAGTTGGTTGATACTTGTAAGCGGGTGGTCAACTCTGTAAAACCTAATTTCTGTCATTTTCAAATGTATTTCATGGGCAGAACAGATGTTCATTTCCTATACAGACAAACTTTATTGATACCTCTAGCCTTCGAGGGCTCTTGTGAGATATTAACAAGTTCAAATATCTCAACCTACGCATATTACCACCGATTTAAAAAGGGTCCCAAAAATTGTTAAAAAGAGATGCATTTCTTCAAGCGATACGCCGCAAATCATATGAGATTGGCATGATTTGCATCTAGTTTTGCGCCGCCAGAAAATGCTGTAAATTGATGGGCTCATTTTTTATAGTTTTGCTTCAAATGCAAGAAAATGGAATTAAATAATATTTTATCAACCAGTTTTGGGTCGCATATTGCTTGAACAAATGTATCTCTTATTTATGTTTTGCGACCCTTTTTATATCGGTTGTAATATGCGTAGATTAAGATATGTGGACTCGATAATATCTCACAAGAGGCCTTCAAGGCTAGAGGTATCGATGTGATTTGTCTGTATACGAACTGAACATCTGTTCTGCCCATTAAATACATATCAAAATGTCGGAAATCAGGTTTGACAGGGTTGACCAGTGGTCAATGACCACCCTCTTAAAGTCCATTATCCCAAAAAAAGTTCGCAGTTTAACTAAGACACTTTGAATGAGATGATCTGAAATACAAAATTTGAACAATCCAAAAAATGGTTATCGACTTGCCCACTTGAAGACATTATTTTCTTGTTATTTGGGAACTTTACTGGTCTGGTTTGACAATGCAATGTAAGTTTTATGGGGGTTACAAACGGACTGTCCTGATAATATGAACTTTATATTTATTCCACGCAGTTTTCTGGTCACATTTTTATCTCGCAGCTGATAAAACCTTTTATATTTTGAGAATTATCATCAATTTTTCAATAAAATTATTTCTTATTTTTAGAACAATTTTGAGAATTTATCTTCATTTTTCAAATTATTTTTAATTATCTTTAACCTTGAGAGTCTCGTGATATATTTCGAGTCCCAAATTGGGAATCCCAATATCTTTACCGACGCCTGTTATGAATTATATTTGATAGAGTTTTCTTAAAATACTAAAATGCGTTCTCCTCCTAGACCAGGCCAAGATCCGGATGCGGGCAACTCTACTCGGTTTTTTACTTTTCGCTCGAAAATAACTTAGATGGCGTTTTTGTGAGAGAGCAAAGAGTGATTTACAAGAGTTGCATCGTACCCGGCCAAGATAGTGACATGTCAAACAAAGTCAAACCCCCAATTTTCGAAATTACTTGTTACCGGTCAATTCCCTGGTCTTCGAATTTTATTTTAGGGGCATTGTAAATTTTTTCAAAATCTCTGTCTGGAATTTAAATAACGTAAAAACTTTATCTTCGGTCAAATTTTCCAGACAGCTGTTATTGCTAATTATTAATTAACCACCTGGTTGAGATATGACCACGAGACTTCAAAATTCAAAACATTTTTTGATTGAGATGTTTCGCTATAAAAGTATTGTTTTACTTCTTTATGATTCTATTGCATCCAAGCAGTTGTGTTTTTGGTCAAGTCAGAAGTTGTGGCATGATTAAAAAGCCAGGTCAAGCCAAGGACAGGTTTGTATAAGGGATTACTTTTTCGTTGGTTTTACATCCTTTTTTTCTGTAGGTTTCAGCAAAAGATAGTGGGGAAATGCGCATACAAAATCTGGAATGATCCCTTGTACAACCCTAGCCAAGGGTCTCTTGACTTGACTCGAGCCAAGTCAAGCCACCAAAGCTAAGCCAGTGGGTGACAAGCTCTCTCCTAGTCTGTTCATATCATAAGAGTGAATTATTCAGTTTTGCCGCCAAAGGCTTGGGGAATATAACGTTGAGCTCATTTTATGCCGTTGTATACCTCGTTTTTCTCCCATTAGGGCTAAAATGTTCGATTTTTTGCCAACTTTATTAAGTTTTTCGCTTAAGACTCTAAACCGGTATACCGTATAGATGATCGAATCATATCGGTCCATACAAACATTATGTCTATACTTGATCGACATGAAAACAACGATATCATCCCGTCTGGTTGAATGAAACGAGAATGTTGCGCGAGAGACTATATCTTGAAGACAAAATCTTGAGGGTACACTTGAACTTTTGCACCGCCAACTTAAAAAGTTTGAAGCTCAGCTATAAAATACCCTATTCTTACATCAGAATCGTTCATTAAATGATTTATTTAGACGATATGAAAGAAGGAATTTTAAAACTCAAAAATGGGTTTCAATGTTTTAAAGCTATCTTGTAGATAATTTTTTCTGGTCATTTTAAGACCTGGGATTTTTATCGTTTTTGAAATTTTTTCAAAAAATTTTTGATTTGAAGGTCACATTTTCATGCCTACAGTTATCCAGCTCTAGAATATGCAGATCAGCGTCAGCGTACTTTATTTCTCTGCAATCAGGAGTTAAAGATTTTTCGGTTAGAGGTTTTTCGTTTTAAAGCAAACTGACCACCCGGTCAACCACAATGACCGGTCAAATTTCAAGGTCAATCTCAAGTTCATCGTAGAGACTTGAAAGTACCTTCAAAATAATCGGGAGGGTCGACTTTCTCTAAAACCTCTTAACGAAAACTCCTGTTTGCAAAGAAATAAAGTACGTTAGCGCTAGATCTGCATCTTTCAGAGCTGGATAACTGCAGGTATGAAAATAGACCTTCAAATCAATATTTTATGAAAAAATTCCAAAAACGACAAAAATCCTTGGTCTTAAAATACCCAGAAAAAAATTCTCTACAAGATAGCTTTAAAACATTGATTTTTTAAATACATTTTATATCCCCTATTCACACTTTTGTTAATATCCCGGCCCTACTACTTAAAAACAGACTACGTTTCCTAATCAGGGCCGGGATATTAACAAAAGTGTGAATAGGGGATATGTATTATCAGTTGTTTTCATTAAAAATGCATTCAAAACACTGATTCTGGTTTTTAAAATTTTTAAGTGAGTAAAAATATAAGTCGAATGATTGTTCCTTTTTTTTAATGTCAGTATTCGTACATTCAAAGCCAAACTTTATGCTTCAGAGTAAATTTGAAAATGTATTCATTATTTTTATAAATAAACAAATTGTTATCAACTAACTGCTTTAATTTCCTTCTTTTTTTTTGATTTCCGGGTTTTTTATTTAATCTGGTGTGGTTTTTTAAGAACAGCCTCTATAAGGACAAGACGGCCAAAACCTACGCTTTTTTTTATTTCAGCGGATCCCTCTTTTGCTACAATATATGGACGACAAAGGACAAACCACCGAACCGCTTATTTGTGAATCACGCGTCCGTAGTTTTTGTCTACCTGCTTTTGACGTGTCAAGAGATCTTGATTAATTTGAGAATTATTGGGACAAAAAATTTCAATTCCAAGGCATCCGTACAATTACTTATGGTATAGACAATTTTATTAAATTTTTTTTATAATGGGACCGACTAGGCGCTTACCGGTCAGGTCCAAAACGAAAATACACATTTTTCTTAGTTTTGTATTCTTAAAAACAACTTGGAAAATTTCCGAAATTGACAAAAAATTTGAACGAAAAATTTGTGGAAACGATTAAATCTGCTCTATATTTTACCTTGCCGTGAGGAATTCTCTTGACAGTTGATTTGATACCACAATAATTATAAGATAAACCTCCCAACACATAAAGCCAAAAATAAAGCTCATTTGTTCTCATTGTTTCACTGTAAATAGCTCGAAAGCATTTTCTCATAAAATCGATAAGATATAACATGCACAAAATAGAGCAAATGACTATAAAAACGTATCCATTTCTCTGTGGGCTTCCTGGAAATCTTCTTATTGCCATTTCAGTGGAAAGCTGGAACAATTTGTAATGATAGTTATATTTTGGGTGTAATCGATCTTATTTAGTCACCTCTAAAAATTAATTTGGCTGCAGGGCACAATATGAAAGAAAAAAGTTAAGCTCGATGCTAAATGAAAAATTATTTTTTTTTGGATAAATTATCTTTTTTTGTTTTAATAGAACTTGTAAAAACACTTCCGGTTCAGCATTTATGGTAGGCGTTTATTGTGAAATCTTTGATGACAACACCAATTTAACAATATAGTTGCCCTGATTTCTAATTGGCGACCACCTAGGATAATTTTAATGTATTTTGAACAAGTACTTTTAATTTAATCTGAAGGTTTTAAAAATTTAAATTTTCTTCTTTGAAACCAACAGCCATTGTCTACTAAAGTAAAATCACTATCTATAAGTTTTCGTTATATTCAAGTTTGTCAAATCACTATCAGCAGAGAACCTTTTGGACAGTGGTAAATACAAGTAGGCTGTCTGCGATCAAAACTGATTACCTCTGATTTTCTCGAAATTACCCTCAAAAGTTCAAAAATTTGGGATGAACGATTCTGATTGGTTCAAATGAAAACTTATGATAATCTAGCTAGAACTTTGAAATTTCAAAAAATGAATAGGGAAAATTACTTTTTCGATTTTAAGTATTGAATAGTGTTTGAATTTTCCCGATTTTTATTTGCGATCACGGACGACCTCAGTTTTCGAAAAGGTAAAGTGCCATAAAGCACAATGGCTTAATAATTTATATTTATAAGGAAGTGAATAGCATTTTTCAGGCGTAAAACTTTTCGAAATATTTTGACATATTTGGCTCACACTCATGATTTTCAACTTGTTCGAAAGTGCGAATTATAATTGAAATCTCCGATTGCTAGGTTAAATTTATGTTTAACCCTTGGAAGCTCCAAACTTATTTATTCGGCAGAGGCTCCTTTTGAGAGCTTATTACGGAAAACTACAGTCTGGAAAAAGCTTTGAATTATCTCATTTTCGAAAAGAAGGCCCAAATAAATAAGATAATTCATCAGATTTTAATTTTATTATAAAAAACGGTCAAAATCGAGCGGCAACGATTGGGGTTTGATCACTTACTTTCCATTGAAAACTTGAAGATTTTCAAAAACATTTCTTTCTCTATTCTCACTAATTCAGACCTTGGCGTTCACAATTTTTTTTTGATTTTTTAACCTTCTACCCGTTTTCTTAAAAATAGACGATTTGATCAAAAAATGCAAAAAATTATTTTTTGAGAATAAACAAAATGTATTCTCAGTTCAAATAAAAATTCCAGGCTCTTTAGCACAAGCTGGAATTGGGCCTGCCGGCTGAACTCAGCGGGATATGAAGATAATCAAGCATCTGTTTGATTTTTTTAGTAGATTTTTGTTTTTTTATCTGTTTTTTGCAGCTAATGGGCGTTCAAATCAAGGATGACAATGATTTAAAATATTTTCGTCTTCCTCATTCGGTCAGAAAATATTCTTTATATCTTTTTTCATACTTTGAAGACGCTGATAGAGATTTAGTAAGTATTTTGTTCAAAATGAACTACAAAAATGACGTTTGCTACAATTAAACTACTAAACCTTCAAAATATTATCTTGACGTATGCCAACTTTCTGATCAGTGTTTTTGTGGCTTTCATTTGAACCTACTATCGAAAAAATCGAAGCACATTTTTTTTCGAAAATTTTAAAGTCACTGACGAAAAAATAAAAGGAGTTCTGATTTGTAAATTTTTTTTAAATATTTTTGAAATATGCTCAAAAAAATTTACTAAAAACTCAATTTCTCAGATTGCATTTATCGATTATCAAGTTTGAGCAGCACGCATTTTAGATTTTTTTGAGAGAAATTGCCGAAAAAAGTAGGATAAAATAACTTTTGAACCAGTTGTCCTAGAAAATTTTAACTGCTCTTTTTGAATTCCCCGTGGCAAACTCTATGTTGGATTCACCTCACTAACTTCGAAAACTTTTTTTTCATCCGATTTCAGCGGGTTTAAATTTTTTTGAGCCACTTAAGTGGTCCGGAGCGTCCAAGGGTTAAAAGATTTTTTCTCATCTCACAACGTCTTTGCAGCATACGCTTTTGATCAACATGCTTTTATGGAAAAAAATATGAGCTTAAAAAAGTTATTTAATAAATGCAATTAAAGACAAAAAATAGTACTTTAAGGAGGTTGTCGTCGCAATTACGGGGTTTTTCTTGGCCAATTATACAAATAAACCAATTATACAGCCTATGTTTAAATATAGGTTTATCTCAAAATAAAACCTGGGAGGAGACAGATTTTACAATTTTGGCTGAGGTGGCTCTTGTGTCGCTCATGTGTGAAGGAGTGTGGTTATACCAAAAAGTTTTGGCATATATTTTTCGCAAGTTGAAGGCTAGTTCTACAAAATGGCTAATCTGAATAATATCTTTGAAGCCCTGTTTGGCTAATGTTTCTCGGGAATATGTCAAATTAGGAACCACCATACCCTCAATAAATAATTTGAACATGATCAATAAACTAAAACTGTCTTTTTTGGGGTCAAATTTGATAATTAGGTTGAACATTTTTGATTTAAAAATATTGAAATTTTTAAAAATTCGATTTGGACATTTTCGAAAATTTAAATGTCATGCATTGTTTTCGACGGTTCACCGAGACAAAAAAAACTTGATTTGGTGGTGAATTACCAGTTTTTGCAAGATAAAGCGAAAAAAAATTCAAATTTTCAAAATTCTGGATTTTTTGAAGTTGTTTTGAAAAAAATTATTGCCACCATGACATTCCTGGGTCAACTTGAGTCATAATCGATATTAATGTATTATAAATTAATTCTAAAAAGGGCTCAAAAAGAGCGACACCTACCCCCTTAATTACATTTAATAATGACTTTTATCCACTTTAAAGAAATAATGAAACTGGTCGTTTTTACTAAAATATTTTCAGTATTTTCTATCCTTTAAC
>SCLH01063318.1:0-27258 GCA_004367855.1 Oikopleura vanhoeffeni
TGATCTTCATTTTTTGTGATTTTTCAAAATCAAATAAACACGAAATCTGATTTTATGTGAATATTTGACTAAATTGAATTTGTTTTACAGATACACTAAAAGTGTGGATGCTTCTTCCTCGCGATAAGAACATTGTTCGGTTTACGTCGAAAAAACCAAACTTTTCTTCGAACTTTCCAATTCGAAAACTTATAACTAGCGTGGTTTCTCAATTTCATGGCTAAACTACAAAAAATCTTTAATTTATTAAACGTGATTTTATGTATTCGGAGCATGCGCTATAATATATAACATTGCGCTATGATATAATTTATTTCATCATACTCAGGATGCGCAGCGGGCAATTTTTTTATTTTTTAGCTATCTATATCCTATTACGAGGAAGGTTAGATCAAAATTCCCTAGGTAAAAATACCAACCAAATTGTGTGTTTCAATTCAGGGATTTGATTGGTTGGTTGGCCGTCTCACTCTTCGTTTGTATTTTGGTTGTATTTTTACCTTGTAATTTTTACCTTGTATTGGTTTGTATTTTTATACCTAGGCATTTTTTGATTCTACTCCTCGTAATAGATGATTGAATAAATAGAAAGCGCACCCTCATTAATCGTATGAATAGGTCCGGACCGAGACAATCCGTACATCTGTATGGTTCATACAGGTACCATTACAGTATGGACCATAAATGTTGATATATTATTATATATGATGATATATTCCTTTAGGAAAAGGTTAGTTTTTCTGTCTTGGTTTAGTACATTTTCGTACTCCTTAACGTACTAATGTACTAGACCAAACTAGAAAATAGCAACTTCTTTCCTAAAGGGATATCACTGTTCAAGGAGTGACACAAAAATCAGGAGACTGTACTAGATTGGCAATACACCGGTTCCTTTGATAGGCTGCAGGCGGCCTTACTCTCCCGATCGCTTAAATCCCTATTTATAAAACCCACACTGATATGATATCAGTGATATCTCTTTTCTTTGATTTTTGTGTTCACTCCTCGAACAGGATATATCTATAATATATTATATTAGGTTGGGTGAAATTTGTTCTGTTCCAGATTTTTCACTGTAGTTTACAAATCTTTTCTCAACGGAACTCCATCTCAAAAACCTTTACTATCTCTATAGCGCGTTGTTCTCCAACTGATGTTGTCTTAAGTTATTTTTTTTTAGTGTTGCTTGAATGATTACGCACGATAAAATTCTAAGCGGTCCCATATCAAGACCCTTGCCTATATCTTACTCAAGACAATCACTAAGACAACAATTGTGGGATTCGAACACGCGCTATTGAGATAGAATAACGTTTTTGAGATGGAGTTCGCTGGGAAAGGATATATTAAGGAAGATTATCAAATTGTTCAAAAATATTTGTCGGCAAGATTTTTTTTTTCCGTCCAAACTTTATTTACGTCGAAATATTTTTCATGACATTAAACAAAATACTTTTTGACGAACAATACAAAATTTTCTTGAAGAAAAAAATATTGTCAAGAAAAAATATTTTGACGTGAATGGTGAACCATTGGTGATCCCAGTTCTTCAATATTCTAACGCAGGAAAATGAAGTTTATAATTAAGTTATTATTTTTATTTTAGCTACAACGTTTTGCTGAAGCATCTTCAGTATTTTAAAATTATTAATCTTAGTCGTTCAAGATTTATCGTCACAATTTATTAATTAAGCATTAAAATTCTTCCAAGACTCATTGACACAATGAGCGGTAATTTAAAGATTACTTGACCAAAATTAATATTGCACATGGATATATAACTGGCCACACAAATCCAATAATACTATGAATTGCCTTCAAAAAGTAGTCTTTTGGGTCACATGTTCGTTTAAACCGTATCTATTCAAAAATTCCGTCTTGAGAACCGTTGATGATTTACGCATTGGACAAAAACCAAAAAGCCTAAATTTAATTATTTTATTACAAACAAATTATTATTATCGGCATCTCGAACAAGAATAATGTTACTTATCACGAAATTCCATAGCATCACCTTTTCTCATGGTCTCAGGAAACAAGTCAAAAAGCAAATTTGTAACTTTTGCGCCTACGCACTTTGCATACATTGAATGTAGCAAGTTGCTATAGCAACAAATATTTTTTAAAGATAAAAATAAGCAGATGTGACAGTTGTTTACATCATGCTATTTGCACAATTCCTCTCAAATTTTTTAAAACTTGAAAAATATTAAAAAACTTGAAATTAAACTTTTTTTTTGATGAAAGACACGTTACAAATCTTAATAACGGTAATTTTTTAGTTTTTGAGGAAAATAAACCGTCAATTTTCCTTGATTTTGGACAGTCGACGTTTATACCTGCTAATCAGGTTGTAAGGTTATCAATTTAATTAACAATTTTAATTTTAATTCATAAATGATTAAGTTAACAACAATTAAATTGCCAACTTCAAAAATCATCAATTTTCGATTTATCAATATTTCGTCACAAAATGTGGTTACATATTGACTGCTTACTGAGGTTCTACCAGATGAATTAAAAATTTAATTAATAGGAAGAGCGTATACACTATCGTTTTACTTACTCGTCGGACTCTAAAAGGGATATCCTTATAAATAGGATTCCATTCTACGTATGTATCCATCTAGATGAGTTGGTGCTTAATTAGCATGAAGCTATCTAAATAAATACTCTAAGTGGTAAATATTCAGAAATATACAGTTTAATACCGATTCAACAACAAAAAACTTATTAATTTTATTTGCGTTAGTTTTTGTATGTTATTAGACCATTCTTTTGTGACGAATGGCTTTGAGGAATTAAAGTGAGATTGTTCTTGATATTTGCCTACGGATGTGGAAGAGTTTCCTGCTTTAACATGGTTATTTCCCGAAGGTTGATCAGAATAAGTCGGAGAAAATAAAATCTGAATTAACCTTCAAAGTTCAAATGGCTGCCAAGCCATTTTGCGCTCTCAGAGTTGAAATTCAAAATTCCCTGAACGAATGCGATATCGATTGTGTATAAACATTTGTAGCCTTGTCGTTCAAATTGGGTTTGCCAATGCTTTTCTTCAACTATAATAAACCTTATTGAACTTTTGATACTTGTTTCTTGAACAGGAGTGATTTTTACAGGTTTGACTTTCATGATCATATTTACAATACGTTCCAGAGAGCATAGCATATATAATGACGATAAGTGGCATAAACCACAGCAAATAACTATAGCTAACTTATCCAAAAGTCAAAAAATCAATTCAGGAGAAAAAACAGTGTTTTCAGCAGCTCGCACTCACGTTTTTGGCACTCACCTGTTAAAATTAAATAAGTGCAGATAGATCTCCACCCCGAAATTTCGTACGTTACGTTATTATACGTTCAAATAAGTCGGTTGAAATAATGAATCGGCTGATTCAGTTGAAACTTATGCTAAAGCCGAAAAATATTTTACGTTTATTAATCTCCACGCATTTAGCATCATTTCCACCTCAACGACGTGAAGATGCACACATATTGTCCAGGAGTAAAAAACTTGGAATGTAAAATGTAGATGAATAACACCTTAAATTATGCCCGAATTTCAACCAAATTTTCTTCATATTTTGACTTTCCTGTGCATTATCTCTATAGAATGAAAACACCCAATCTTGTTCTCTGCGACTAAAATATTTTTATTTTTGATAAACGTCAATAATGCGATGCATGCTAATTAATTGGCCGAGAACGATAACCTACCATTTAATTCTTTTTATCCAATGCTATTGACAAACCTAAGTTTAGAATATATTATTTCAAGCCCCAGCTATAATCGGGATATTTGTAATTAAATGCAATGATCGGGTCAAAAATAATTGTATTTATATTTAAATTTATTCAATATATTTGAGCGTTATCATTTTTTCATTTAATACTTAGTTATAATATATTCTTTGTCTACTTAATAAATTGGCCCGTTTCTCAGATCATTGATTACTGATTAATTCAAAAATGTTGCTGAAAACTGCATGTTACTAAAATTTTTTCACCAAATCTACGAAAAACAAAGATTTAATGGCCAAATGAACATTTTTCCTAGATGGCCAGATCTTTTGATGTGCCTTTCGGGGTAAAATCATATTATATTTTATGTTATGTTTCATCAAAAAATTATGAAAATATTTTAAAATGTTCTTCATTTCTCATTTAGAATTTCTGAAACTTTCTTTTAGAAATAACTGGCTTAAAATATCATTAATTTCAACTTATATCTTTTTAAAAAACGGTTTTCGTTTGTACTCAGCGCATTCTTATTTTGCAACTATACCCTTGTGAGCATATAAAAAAAAGTTCCGCCAAGGCACCAGAGCCACAATTGTGGCTCTTACTTTGAATGTTTGTTCACAGAAAGCTTAGGCGTTGGAATTTTTTAATTTTGTCTGCATAAGGAAGTTTGAAAGGTCATATTTTTGCATTCGACATTCATATTCTAGAAATTTTAATTTTTTGAGTTCTAGAAAACTAGTGAGAAAAGCAAGGTGTACCATATCACGTGATACACGGTCACAGTTGTCTTACAATTTGTATTTCTGTCGAAACAATGCACAAGAATCTGGCCTACGTCATAGTTTTGTCCGCTTTGAATTTATATTTCATAAAATTCAAAAGTAATTTATAATAAGTCAAAACTTTTGATTTAAAAATTCATGATTTTTGATGGAAAAATGTTTATTATTTCCCTATAAAAGCAGATAATGGCATTTTTCTATTATTTCGAGTAATATTGGCAATGAAGTACAACTGTTGGCGAATATTGTTGGTTTAAATTCACTTAAATAACTAAATTTTTTCATGGGAAATTTGAAGTTTGAAAATTAGATATTTCACTTTCCTAACAAAATCTCTGCCCTAGATACCAATAAATTTTATCAACTGTTATGGCATGCACAAAACACTTTCCTAAAAAATGGGCTAAATTCTCACATTGATTTGTATTGTCCAGTATCCGAAATAATTTTTTACGGAAGTTGAAACTAGGCTCAAAATCCTGAATAAATCAACTCCCGTAATGCACGGAACAAAACCTTCGAATAAAAAATCAATTATTTTCTTGGAACGGGATTCTAAATTCTTTATAATGTTATTTGAAACAAAAGATTTCCTCGATCAGTTTTTTGTCTTTTCTTCGCATGATTTTAGGTATGCTGAGCACAATTGTGCTCTGTGCCTCACAAGGGCACAATTAATACTATTACATAATATGAGTATAGTTTAGTGAAAATCCATCGAAGCTCTTTATAATAATGAATCAAAAAAAAAACTTTTAAACAAAATTCTACAAAATTTTAGGCTTTTGGGACTTTTCGATTTAATTTATTCGATTCATTCTCATGAAAAAAATTATTTTGATGTCCTAAAAATTTCTTGTTCTTTCGAATTTCAAAAAATTAAATTTTAATCTCATATCGGCGTAGATTATATAAAAACCAATAAATAAATTGCATTCGGTGGTCAAAATTTGACCTTTCAAACTTGTTTTCCCTCTTAACATTATGAAAAAAATTATTTACCTTAATTAAGACACTTCCAAATCGGAGGCTCCCGAAGCAATCTACATTTTTTTGAATTTTTTTAAAATGCGATTTATTAAAAAATAAATTATGGCTTTTGACAAATCAGATTTATAAAACATAGCAGTAAGTTTTATTAAACTATAGCTCTTCAAGTTATTTAGATATGTGTTATATATCCTTTTATTACACTTTTGTAAATATCCGGCCTGATAAAGAAACGTAGTGTGTTTTTAAGTAGGAGGGCCGGGTTTTTTACAAAGTGTGAATAGGGGATTATATCAGACGGACCTTATTATATCAAAATTTTTAAAAAATCTTCTTTAGGAGTCTTCTTCGATATTTTTTAATTAGTTCTTACTAGTAGCTAAAAACTGTAGATTATCAAATGTTAATAAGAACCTACTAATAAGTCATTGTGAAGAATATACTAAATTATATTTTAAAGGATTGTTTTGTTTTTTTCTTACTCTGGTGAATTGACAGAAGTGATATATGCTGGGGTGATTATTAAGGATGAAACTTTGTTTATCCGGGGATTAGTTCTCAGCATTCAATTTTTTATTAAATTTTGATGAACCGATTAAGAGGGTATTTTCAAAGACACTATATTCCCAACTTCGGACATTATATAGTGTCTCCTAAAATTTGGCCTGAAATCGGATATAATTAAATAATATCAATTATCCCTATATGACCTTTGATTATCTAATAGATGTCGGCTGAAAAGAAGAGAAAGCGGCCTCATGAAGTGGCTTAGAAGGGGTTCTTAGGAGTGTTAGGATTAGCTTCCTCAACCCCATTATTAGATTAATCAAAAGGTCATAAGGACTATAGAACCAGACTGGCTCAAAAAACGATTAGTGGGAGTCCGCGTTATACTCAAATAGGTTTCCGGTAGAGGACGATTAACTGTTCGATGACACTAATTATAACCGACGAGTAACATAACTTATGTATGGGCTTGAAGTGACGTTAACCTGTGACCAAATATCACTCTTATCAAAAATTGTCACCAATTCCTGAACATTCGTATTTTGAATTTGGCCTGTTCACCAAATTTTGATCAGATAGTGATTTGTATTTTACGGGCTACTTAGATTAAGTAAAATTGAACTTCTGATAATTAAACGCTCTAGCCCAAGGTGAGAACGGAAAAAATTTTATTGGTTAACAATTTTTATTAATTTAAAATTAGCCGCTTACAATTTTCCGTTCCCACCTTGGGCTAGAGCGTTTAATCATCAGAAATTTCAATTTTTGTTTTGCCGCTATTATTGCACGGTAACCATTGGAAACTTACCAGGGGCTCGGCACATTCAAAAATAGGATCGACAAACTTGCCGAAAAAAATTGTACCGGATCGATTTAATTGCCAACAATAAAATCGAGAGTTTTCGTTTCACGTACACTTTAACAGTTATAAGAGCTTTTTTTGACAAAATTTTGATGTCAGTAATACATTAAAAGCAAATTCAATTCAGATTAACCCTATCGGCATAACTGAGGTCAAATACGTTCTTACGCAAATTAACGAACTATTGAAGAAATAAAGTATAATTTTTAGTTTTAAAAATTGATATTCAATGAAACACTGAGTATCAGATATTCTCAATATATCGCTATGGGTCGATGAGCTAAACATCAATTACTCAAAAAAAAGTTTCAATAAATCCCACTTTTATCCATGATAAAAAACTAATTTGCCAACCTCAATAACCGATTTATTGCCAACAACAAATAAAAATAGAATAAAATAATAACATAAACTTATGATAATCACATTAACTTGCCTTTTTGTCAAATTGCCTTTAAAAAAAAATTCCTTTATTTTTTTGATGAATCCTGAAAACTTTTATATGATTATTTTTTAAACATTACGGACGATTATCATTTAATTTTCGAAATTAATTGCTTTCGTATTTTAATTATTGGAAATAAATTCGTGTTGATTTTATTTATTTTCGATTTTTTCTTGTATTACAAAGTCTATGCAAAAGTAGTATAAATGACCGAACTTGGTGTGGATAAGTGTTTGTTCATAAAAGTTATTAACTCATTTGAAATACTTATAGTGCATCCCCAAGTTTTATTAAAACATCTGGTCATAGACTATTACTGTATATAGACTATAATAATAGGATTTTGAAAGTACCGAAATTTTTCGAGCAAATGACTATACTGTCATCATGAATTATCATTCTGCATCGAAAATTTTGGTACTTTTTTTAAAAAAAATCTCTATTATTCTGCTTTAAAAAAATAAATTCACCAAATTCAATTTACTTAACTCCCATCGAGTTTAAATATCTCGGTTGCATACCACGCCTTTGCTTTTTTGGCGAATAATTCTCTTAGAATTGACCGAAAGATAACTTAAGCCCAATTCTTTCGTACTGAAAATTATTTTTGACGGGATTGTAGAATTTTTGATCTCCACGCAAGATTAACTTTATTATATAAAGAAATAAAAATTTTTAAAAATTTAACATTTCTTGGAATTTTTTTCATAAAAATTTGAAACAAGCTTATTTTGAGTATATTGGTTTTATAGGCTACTTCGTATCATTTTGAAACTAAAAGAGCTAGAGGTCTGATTTTTGATTTTTGAACTTCAACGTGGCTTTTTTAGTTTATTAAAAACTCAAAAAAAATCGTAAAAATTACCAAAAAATTTTCGGAAAAAATATTAAAAAATTTTTCTGATGTGTCGAAAATTGAAAAAATCTTTTCTGCTCTAGCGCTCGAACAGTTAAATATTTGGTCAAAAGTTTATAATACCGTTTCCAGAAACATTCAACCCGAATCGTTTTGTCTTAAAAAAACGACTGGACGAAAATGGATGTCAAAAATTAAATTTTCAAATCTACCTCCTGGGAGTTAAAAAAATAAATCGTTACATCAGACCAACAGTTTTTGTTCACAATTATAACAAAAAAATACAGTGCACGGGAAAAATTAGTTGCCATGTAGCATGAAAAATTCAACTTTCCGTGGCCCAAATAGCAAAAAACAGTTCCTTTTCGCCCAGCTTTGATACCTTTTTAGTGGAGAAAATTATAAAAAAAACGGCAACAATTTTTTCTGCCTTTGAATTTCGCAGATAATGTCCAATTTTGAAACATTTTTGCTAAATAGGAAGAAAAAAAAATTACGGCTTTTTCAAGAAATTTTGCTCAAATAATTTTAAAACGTCTTCAGAGATTACGGACTAACTTATTCAAAATGTTTAAGTCACTTCCTTGCTATGCCGAGAGAAATAAGCAATTCAAAATGTCCATTTTGCCTATAGAATAGGGTTTGGGAAAATGCGATTTTTGAAAAATCAAAAATCTGTGTTCCGCGGACCACGTGAGTAGGCTTAAAAGGAAGCGCAGGTATTAACTTAGTACGCATAATGTAAAAAAAAATTTAAAGTTGCGGACGGGGGTCTACCATGACTTTGAACAATCAAAATTTTGAGGAACTTTAAAATTTCAATTTTCGCAGCTTGTTCCTTACCACTGAAAATTTTTTTGCTATTTTTCTGAATCTCACTGATCAGTTGCTTTCGTTTGAGACAATTTATGACAATAAATAAAAAAAAAATTTGAAATTTCGAAAAAAAAAAAGTTTGAAATTTCCAAAAAATTAATAAAATTTTTTCAATCGTTCCATCGATAAATAATGTTTTGTGGAAAAAAGAGTAGGTCGGAAAACTGTCAAAACTGAATGTTGAAACTCAAACGTAAAAAATTTACCACTGGGTGTCCTTATCCGTACACCTTAGCTCGGCTGGAAATCGTTTCAGATAAGGGGTACACGTTTCTACATAGTCGTTAAGGCTTATAAGCGTTTTCAACTCGACCAAAAATCGGACACATAGGTACATTGTTACGGGATGAGAGTTGCGGTACGGTAAGTGTACCACGCCCAGTGTACAATAAAAACAGCTGTTCCCACTTCCCAAAAAAAACTATTTTCACTGTTTGTTTTTAAATTTGTTTTCTGATTCTGTTTTTTAATTTATGAATTGAATCTTGATCTGAGGACAGCATGTGTGGAAAATTTCCACCGGGTTAGTAAAAACAACCACGGTGTTATAATGGGCAATTTTTGTACTTTCTCTCACAAAATCTCTCACAAAATTCCTGCAGGTAAGTAATAGAAACATTTCTCGTGCAGGTGAAATGAATTAGTAAATTTTAAACGATAGAAAAAAGTGAAAATTAAACAAAATCAGACTGTATTTTCTCTAAATCGGAAATATCGCCAAATTTTAAACACAAATAGATAATTCTAGGCTCTCAGATTGTTTTTTGCCCAAATTATTTAATTACCTTGAAGACGAATAAAAATTCGAAACATGTTGGTAAAATACTATTTTTTAATAGGCAATAAATATATATATTTGTGCCTCGAAAAAACCCAATTAGAAAAAAATGCTATTTCGTCTGAATTTTAGGGCGGTCGGTTGCATTTTTACAGTACGGATATAGGCTTTTGGATGAAAACTTTTTTCTGGGTTTATATACAATTTTCGAATTACTGCCTTTTTGAAAATTTTAAGTTCGAATTAAACTTTTCGAATTCGACAAATTAGAGAAATTTTTTGAAAACACTTCCGAACTTACGAAAAATGGCTCTATTTTTTCATCATTTTACAGTATTTGTTTCAATCAACGTAAAAACTCTTCAAAATGGCCACTTTTACTTTTCGCATGGGTTGACCACATATTTTTTATATTGCTATTTGAAAATCATATGACATTTTTTTTGGGTATTTTTCGGTCGAATACTATTTGGAAACTATATCGAAAATTTTCCCCATTTTCTGGTTTCAAAATTTTTCAAATTTAATTTGTTCGGGACCCTTAGCTAAAATAATGGAAATGGCTACTTTCACTGTATTCAAATATGTCTTCGTTTTGTTTCTTTTCTCTTGTTAATACTCTAAGAATCATATTATTTTGAAGTGAACTTACGGTTTGGCAGAAAATCATGGGAAGCCCTCTTTTATTCCAGAATTAAAAATTTTTATCACACCCAAACTTGCGAAATTGGTGAACCGACCCGTCCACCGTCGAAAATTTATTCATTTACAATGAAAAAATATTTCTTTGGATGCTAAAATTTTCGCTTTTCCGTCTTATTTTTCAACAATTTAAATTTTCGATTTTGACGTAAAATCGTTATAATCGGAAATTAAATTGATTTTCAACGTGGTCGAGACCATTTGTAGAGCTTATAATAAATAAAAAAAAGGGAAATGAATTTTTCTTGTAATTTTAGACCACCATCGATAGCAAACGCAGACAGGTTTTTGAGTGTTATTTCACACATATCTCAAAATATCTCAAAATTTTTTATAAAGTTAAAAATAATCGATCTGACAAAAATCTGATTAAACAAAGTTGAGCTTCAGGAAGTCCAAGTTACGGTCTAAAAAGTTGTTTTCCACAATGTTTGAAGTGACTAAAAATTTCCCATCAAGTGAAAAAAATGAAAAAGTCAAATCTGCCAAATGCACGACCCCCTTTAGGGTCGAAAAGTCTTATCTAATTTTGATTTAAGGCCGGAAGGTCTTGACATATTTAAAATTTGTATTGGGTCGGATTTTGTAGGAACTAGCCTTTATTCTTGCCGTAAAACATTGTGTCAAAACTTTTTTGCATGAATACACTCCCAGACACATTTAGCGGAACTAGACAATAGAAATTCTACATGCCTCTGATGTTCTATTTGAAATAAAGCTGAATTTAAACATTGACCTGTATTAATCAGTATACAAACTTTTGTGGAAGCATTTATGTTCATAAGTGAATTAATTTTTCTAAATATGCGTAGATCTGAGGTTTAAATTTCAAAATTCCCCTCAAATTTTAGCAAAGGATTTAATTTTAAAACCCCAAACTCCCAAAAATTATGAATTTTTCAAGGGTCACGTGAGAAAATTTTCGGAAAAATGCTTTTAAATTTTTTTATTTTAACATAAACGATTGATTTGGGTGATTTTTATGACATATCAACTGCAGAAACATGGAGGGACCGGTACCCTAAAGGGAGTAACCGACGGAAGACATGTATCTTGAGATTCATACATGAGAGAAACTTATTTGTGCTTTAAAATTTTTGTGATCGGTTTGTTTTCGAATAAATTAAAAATTTGGTTTGGTCAAATAATTTCCGAAATTCGATTTTTCCTAAGTATTTTTTTCAGTATTTATGCCTTTATTTTCGAACGCTTTTGATCGATTGACCTTAATTTAACTTGCATCAGGTAGCCTGAAATTACTCTGGCAAACCAAAATTCAAAATTTTTTGTTATAATCTTCAAAAAAATTCAATTATATTTCTTAGATGGTGAAATTTTTTGTACCTGAACTTGCACATGGTGTGCATCCAAAAACTAATCAGATATCGAGGAAAACAACGCCACTAAACCAACGTCGGCATATTCAATTGCGAAAATAACTTTTTTTGTGAAAGTTTTTGCATACCTGCTGCTGGAAATGATTTTAATAAACGCTGAAATTACCGCAATCGGCAACTTTAACGTGTAAATTTCCATCGATTTGGCAAATTAGACCTAAATTTATTTATTGTGAAAAAGCCAAAAATCGACCTTTTCGACGGTACTACTACCGGAACCGTCATTACAATTTTTTTTTTTTTTTTGACAAATTCAGACCAATTTGATTCTTCAACATACTGTAATTTCAAACATCGTACGTTTTGAAAAAACAGCTGAAACGTGTCGGTTACTGCTTTAAACATCCACCTGCACGGGCGTATTTCCGAACACATATCCAAAAATATTTTGGGGAAGTGTCATTTTGGCCGGCGGAATATGGAACAGACCCCGGGATAGTTCCCCTTACATTCTAATTTTAAGAGTTTTGGTGAGTTCTTTGAAAATTTCTCATTCAGGACCGGAAATGCATCTATTTTGGTTTGCAATTGTTGGTTTGTGCAGTTAAAACAGTACTGGACAAGATACATGATCTAAAAGGTTAGCAATTTATGAGTGACAACGGCCCTTATTCTGAAAAAATCTGTAAATGTTAGTTGTATGGCCTCAAAATCGAAGTAAGTGCTCTAAATGACGTTTTGATAGTCAGATTTTCTGACCACTAGATAGCCAAAATTCTTTTTTTTTTCTGCCCGGGAATGTTTTTTTTTGGTCAACAACCCCCGTGAGGTCAAGATTTGTATCAAACTACTGTAGTTCTCTTCGTAGTTTTATCGTTTGCGCTCCCTAACTATGTTTGTGTCTGAACCACTTTTCGTGCAGGTGGGCGGGTAGGACATATCGTTGCAGGTGGGGTTAAGCAACAACGAACGTCTGAAAAGGTTTTTATTTTTTTTGTCAAAAATTCAAAAAAAGATGAACGCAATTTTATGTTTTTTTTTCAATAATGAATTTTTCAATTTTTGCCAAAAAAATATGGTCGTCCGCAACTTCAAATTTTTTCATTTTTTTTTCAAATTAAACCGCTTTTTGTGGCGCTTTTATAATATGAGGGAATAGGCAGGAACAAAATTTTTTGTCTTTAAATACAGTTTCTAAATTTTTGAAGTCAATTTTGACCGAAAGAACCTTTCAAAAAAATTTTATATTTTTTTTTTCGAACTCGGAATGTTTACTGGCTAATTTTATGTAGGCAAGAAATAAAACATTGGGGGTAGTCGAAAATCGCATTTCCCACCCTACTATAGACCCTCTGAATAAATTCTTAGAAAATTGTTTGCAAAAATAAACAAAAGTATCAAAAAATTCTAAATGTCAGTTCAAGTTCAACGTCACTCGAAATTTAGATTTTAAAATTTCTGAGTAGAAGTTTAAACCTTTGCTCATGAATAAATTGGGAAATTGAAATTTGTGTTCCATTTCTAGAATGAGTGAGCGCAAATTAAATCCAATTATTTTTATAATTTTAAAAAAGTCTACCTTTTCACATAAATCGAATTTTTTATATTTGCAAAGTCAGTAACTTTTATTTTGACAATCTATCAGAAACTTTTCGTATGTGAATTACCTAATGTCTCGGTTATAACTAATGTCTCGTCAAGGTAACTTTGAAAATAACCGGTTTTCCCGATTATCAGATGAACCGACTTGAAAAATTTCTCCATTTCCTGTGTTCGTTGGTAGTTGAAACTAGAAAAACGTTTCTTGATATCTTTTTTAGTTTTCCAAGAAGTTTTAGCAATATAATGAAATGGTGGATTTCAAATTCAATCTGCTCGAAAAAAAATGATGTCTCCGATTTTCAAGTTTTTGGTATCAAAATGACCGGGCACACGGGACTAGAAGAAAAATCGAAAAAAAAAATGAAAATTCGTTACAAGGACGAAGTTATAGGCCAAAACGTTTTTGACCGTTGCTACAGCGGCTTTTCACGGTTTTTCAAGTAAAAACCCGAAAATAGTCTTAAGTGAAAGAAAAGTGTCTAATCTTGTCCGGAAAAATTTTTTTTTCGTGATTCAAACATATCAGATGTCTACAGGGCTGTAAGTACAAAAAAGTGCGTTTTCAAATGAAACACGAGCGGAAAAAAATGTCCTTAACCCTACGCAGCTATAAGTATGCTTAAAATGAGCGCAAAGCTCTAAAACCGTAGTGTGAGATATTTTCGAACCATCAGCAGCCTCCCAAACAGCTACAGGCACAATTGTCCTTATATGGTGATTAAGAGATATATGTGTCATAAGGACTCAAAATTTTGCCAAAAAATTGTATTCAGATTTTTAATACGTTTTCAAGAAAAAATGGTTATTTTTGGTATTGTTTTGACTTTCAAACTGCTAATTTACTGTTTTCGTCAATTGTCTCTGAAAATGGTAGATAAAAGTTTTGCTACATCATAATTTCGTTATTTTTTGACTGAAAAACTAACATAAGCAGCTCATATTGATCGCAAGCGTCAGACGAAGTCCGGAAAAAAAGTCAAAAGTTTATTCCGTCATATCAGATGTCTACAAGACTGAAAAACCAAGGAAAAAACGGAAAATCAAGTAAAAATTAGAACACGAGCGGACTTTTTTGTCCTTTGATGAGAGACCTAATACGTAAGCTTAAATTTATAAGTAGAACGCGTTAGACATTGTCAAACGTTAAATATTTTAAGTAGTAGCAAATGCTCAGAAACCCGAAAGTTAGGCCTCCCGAGCAAAAATCAGCTACCCGAAAAAAGGTCCTGAGTCTGAAAACTTCGGACATAGTATAGTTTTTGACTTGAAAATTTTGCAGGAAATATTTTTTGGTGCAACCACTTGTGGCGCTGTTTCGGCGGTCAAAGTTTTCTTTTCAAAAAAAGCTAAATGTACATCTTTTTTCAATGCTATCTTAGTTTTTGAGTAGAGCGTAAAATTCTGCTCCAGATTAAAATTAAAAATTTAGTGTAGGCATTGATCACGTGCTGTAGCACCGAAAATGTAGGTGCCCAAAAACTCGAATTATTTGTAATCAATGATTTATGGTACTTAAAAGATGCGCAAGCATCGATTTTGTGGACGGTATTAGAAACTATAGGTCTAAAATGACCACAGGTGGTGCTAGAGGCGATTTGATTTGGTGGTGTAACAGCAGCACGGTATTCAGCATTTACAGGATAGCTCATTATAAGAAATTAATGAAAATAATCATTAGATAGGAAATTTTTTAAGAATTCATTTTAATAAAAAATTTTTCAAAATTTAGCCGATCGCTGATTGGTTGAAAAATAAAAGGCTCAAAAGTCATTTTTGACCCCGGAAATGAAACCGCATAATGAAATTAACTAGAAAAACATTTTTTAAATTTTTTTTACAAATCGGAAAATGGTTGTTAAGGGTAATCAAAATGACGAAAAATGTCAATTTTAACATAAACAAAGCTTTTTATTAAGAATTTAAGGAACATGTCAACATGAGAAATAAATGATAGCCACCATTAGATAGGAAATTTTACGGTAGTTTATTTTTATCCATTTTATCAGAAATTTAGCCGATCGCTGATTGGTTGAAAAAATAAAATGGTCAAATCATTTTTGACCCCGGAAATGAACCGCATGGTCAAATTTCACTATTAAACATATTTTTTAATTGCGTTACAAATCGGAAAATGGTTGTCAAGGGTACTAAAATTACAAAAATTGTCAAAATATACTGAAAACTAAGAGATCATGAAAAAAACGAAAATTGTGCCTCGCAACCCAAATACAAAAATGCTTATTCGTTGATCTTTCCTTAATCTTGCACAAAAAAGCATCACAAATTATTCTTGATCATTACCCATAGGTACAGATCACGTGATGGTAGTATGTCAATTTGTTCAGACAGCTTTTTTTGATCCTGCGAATGAACAATTTTAGAACGCAAAATAACGACCGATAAAGGGTGAACTTTTATACAATTTTCTTGAAAAGTGAGCCCCAACGGCCGATAAAGGGAAATTTTTATTTAATTTTTTGAAAACTGAGCCTTAAATCGGCCGAAGGCCGACAAAGGAGGAAATTATATTTTTCATTTAATTTTGTTGAAAAATGAGTCCCAATCGGCCGAACGTCGATAAAAGGGTTATATTAGTATTTAATTTTGTTTGAAAATGAGCCCAATCGGCCGAAGCCCGATATAGGGATGTTTAATTTCAATTTTGTGAGCTTTAACTACCTTGGCTTTCTGTAAACAACGTGCAAAGTAGAGCCGATATATCGGCTTTTGGGTGCCTTGGCGGAACTTTTTTTCTGTGATTCCAGGGGTTAAAGTTTTATTTTTAATAAATTTATCTAATTTTGAAAAAAAATTTACAAATTCTATAGAAATTGGATTAATTTTCGAAAAAATTGTCTTATTTTTAAAAACTCAAAATAGAGGAAAAAAAAAATATTTTTCAAAAAATAATTTTTCGAAAGAATTGAACGGCAATTTAACCCAAAATAGAACCGACAAAGACAAATCGATCAAATATATAACATTAAGGTGTACTGATTTTTGAGTTTTCAGCTGATTAGCAATATTTTTCACATTTTACTGCATATATTTCGACGCGCGGCGATATGATAATTGTTTTGTAAGCGGATCAAGATATCATATTTCAAATTTGAAGAACAGCTTTCAATAGCTAAAGTTTCACTGCTAAATTTGTAACTTTATGTCATTGTGAAAAATGTATGGTTTTTCAAGAAATAGAAGGTGAGTGTGAACCTCTTTTTTCTCTCGCAGTTATCTAGTTTACAAACTTCGAAATTTACAAATGTACGTGTTGTTCACTTAATTTTATCCTTGATCTCAATTAGTGACAAATAAGTCAATTGATATCTTTCCCAGTTTTCCGTGAATAAGCGCTCAAAGTATTGCTTTAGATAGGTTTTGGGGTGTGAGGCGAAGTTCTCGTTTCTGGGTGTGAGGAAGTTAAATAAAAGTTTTCTGTTAAAATTTGAGATTTTTTTTGTTCGAAAACTTTCTGGCGAATTTTGAAAGTTTTCGAAAATTTTTTTTTTATCATTTTAATTTTCTGCAAAATTTCTCTGTTTGAAATTTTACAATTTTTCTTACAAATTATAGAAATTTTCTCAAAATTTGACAATTAAATTCAACTACGACAATTTCTATAGAATTTGTACTTTTTTTCAGATTAGACAATAAGACTATTTTTTAAAAAATTATTTGATTTTCTATAGAATTTGTACATTTTCTTTCAAAATTAGATAATTTTTTCCAAAATTAAACTTAAATTTGCAACTTTCTATTTCAAATACAAACATTTGAAAACTTTCCTGCTCATTTCTCAACAATAATGGATACAAAAATAAAAATCCCCTTTAAGAGGGTATGCGACTCTGATTAAATAAAAGCCTTAGAGGCATTACACATGCCTTAAATTGATACGGGGTGATGATTAAGTGTACTAAGAACCCAATCATCTATAACTTTTTTCGAAATTTTCCCATTTTTTCGATTTTTTTCTAAGTATTATAAAAAGATGAAGTTAAAAAATAACGTTTGCTCAAATTTGACAACTTTTACTTCAAAATATCGATATGACGATAGTCAACTTTCTCTTCAGTTTTAGCTGTCAATTGCAAAAAAGCTTGTGATCATCTCTTACATATGTTCTGAGGAGTACTTGATTAAAATTTGAGTCATTTTTCAAATATATCCTCGGATGAGATAGATGTTGAAGTCTGAATTTGTGGAAAATCGTCGGTTATTTGGCGTTCTCGAAATGTTCAGTCACCGGATCAAAAAAAATATTGTGATTGAAGTTTGACATACTACCGTTACGTTATCTGTGAAAATTTGAGCTCAATTTGATAAACCGTCTTGAAGGAGATAGATTTTGCAGTTTGGAAAATGTCACCTTGTTACGATACTAACCTATTGGTGTAATGGTAGAAAATAATTTGGGATGTACTTTTCCGCAAGATAGTTTCAGTATATTTCACCGTAAAAATGTCAAATCAGAGTCGCATACCCCCCTTCGGCCGATTTGGGGCTCAATTTTCAACAAAATAGAATAAAAAATCCCCTTTATCGGCCTTCGACCGATTTGAGGCTCATTTTTCAACAAAATTAAATACAAAATATAAAATCAGCTTTTATCGGCCTTCGGCCGATTTGGGACTCAATTTTCAACAAAATCGAATAAAAAAATCCGCTTTATCGGCCTTCGGCCGATTTGGGACTCATTTTTAACAAAATTAAATACAAAATTAAAAATCCTCTTTATCGGCCTTCCGCCGATTGGGGACTCATTTTCAACAAAATAAAATACAAAATATAATTTCCTTCTTTATTGGCCTTCTGCCGATTCGGGGCTCATTTTTCAACAAAATTAGATAAAAAAATTTTCTTTATCGGCCGATTTGGGGCTCACTTATCAAGAAAATTGAATAAAAATTCCCCTTTTATCAGTCGGTTATTTTGCGTTCTAGGATTGTTCATTCGCCGGATCAAAAAAAGCTTGTCTGAAAAGATTGACATTCTACCATTATGTTATCTGTACCAATTGGTGTAATGCTCAAAAATATGTGATGCGCTTTTGTGCAAGATTAAGGAAAAATCAACGAATTAGCATTTTTTTGTTTTTTTCATGATCTCTTAGTTTTCAGTATATTTCCCCGAGAAAATGTTAAATCAGAGCCGCATACCCCTTTTAATTGACAATTTTCGTAATTTTAAGTACCCTTGACAATCATTTTCTGATTTGTAACGCAATTAAAAAATATGTTTCATAGTATAATTTAATCATGCGGTTTCATTTCCGGGATCAAAAATGACTTTTGACTATTTTTATTTTTCAACCAATCAGCGATCGGCTAAATTTTCTGAGAAAATGGAAAAAATCAACTTCCGGAAAATTTTTTATTTGATGGTGGGTTTCATTTATTTCTCATATTGACAGGTTCCTCAAATTCCTCATAAAAAGTTTTGTTTATACTGAAATTGACAATTTTTATCATTTTGATTACCCTTAACAACCATTTTCCGATAAGTAAAAAAATTGAAAATATGTTTTCTAGTCTAGTTTAATCATGCGGTTTCATTTCCGGGGTCAAAAATGACTTTTGAGCATTTTGATTTTTTAACCAATCAGCCATCGGCAAAATTTTGTAAAAATTTTTCGAAAAAAATTATTTAAATGAATCTTCAAAAAATTCCCTATCTAATGGTTACTTTTATTAATTTCTTATAATGAGCTATCCTGTAAATGCTAAATACCGTGCTGCTGTTTACACCACCTAATCATGGAATCGCCTATAGCACCACCTGTGGTCATTTTAGACCTATAGTTACTGATACCGTTTCCACAAAGTCGATGCTTGCGCATCTTTTAAGTACCATAAATCATTGATTTCAAATAATTCGAGTTTTGGGCACCTACATTTCAGGTGCTACAGCACGTGATCAATGTCTTACACTAAATTCTTAATTTTTATCTCGAGCAGAATTTTACGCTCTACCCAAAAAACTAAGTCAACATTGAAAAAAAAAAGCATTCAGCTTTTTAAAAAAAAAGAAAACTTTGACCGCCCAAAACAGCGTCACCAAGTGGTTGCACCAAAAAATATTTCCAGCAGAAATTTTTGCGGTCAAAAACTATACTATGTCCGAAGTTTTCAGACTCATAGCAACTTTTTATCGGGTAGCTCGGGGTTTCTGAGCATTTGCTACAACCTAAAAATATTTAACGTTTTGACAATGTCTAACTCGTTCTACTTATAAATTTAAGCATACTGATAAAGTCTCTTATCAAAGGACAAAAAAGTCCGCTTGTATTCTAATTTTTACTTGATTTTCAGTTTTATCCATGGTTTTTCAGTCTTGTAGACATCTGATATGACGAAATAAACTTGTGTCATTTTTTTCGCACTTTGTCTGACGCTTGCGATCAATATGAGCTTCTTTGTGAGTTTCTCAGTCCAAAAATAACGAAATTATGAAGTTGCAAAACTTTTCTCTACCATTTTTAGAGACAATTGACGAAAAACACTAAATTAGCGTTTTGAAAGTCAAAACATGACAAAAATAACAATTTTTTCTTGAAAATGTATTTAAAATTCAAATACAATTTTTTTGACATAATTTTGAGTCCTTATGACACATATATCTCTAAATCACCATATAAGGACAATTGCGCCCTGTAGCTGTTTGGAGGCAGCTGATGGATCGAAAATACTCACACCACGGTTTTAGAGCTTTGCGCTCATTTTAAGCATACTTATAGCTGCGTGGGGTTAAGGACATTTTTCCGCTCGTGATGCTTTTGAAAAACGTTACTTTGTGTACTTACAGGCCCTGTAGACATCTGATACGTTTGAATCACGTTTAATTAATTTTTCCGCACATCATTAGACACTTTTCTTTCATTTAAGGCTATTTTTGGATTTTTTACTTGAAAACCGTGAAACCCTCATGTTGCCAAGGTCAAACAACCTTTTGGGCTATAAGTTTGTCCTTGTAGCGAATTTATCATAGTCAGTGAGCGGGAAATGTAATTTTGACATTGATGCATGTAATGTCGCAAACGCATTTAAACAATGACAAACATTAAATTTCATACGCAATAGCTCATGAAAACTTACAAAAACAATACATCATTTTTTAATTGTGAAATGTTTTTCACCAGGCGGCTAGACAGCGAGATTGAATTATCACAAAATTTGAGCATAACATCTCTTTATTACACTTTTGTTACTTCGTCGTCCCTGATTAGCAAACGTTGTGTGTTTTTAAGAAGTAGGAACGAGAAAGTAACAAAAGTGTGATAAAAGGATATATATGTAAAATTTCCCATTTGAAAAAACTTCAGGCTGTATAAAAAATCAAATTGATTATTTTTATTTATTAACCAACGAGAATTGTATACCTATTGGAAAATTTTGTAATAATTTAGTAAAACATAAATTGTAAATCAGCATTGGTAATCAGCAACAATCAAATACTGATTATTGCTGCAAACCAAAAATAACGATAAAAATTGCTTGCCTTTGCGTGTCGCTACATGTCGTGCTTGAAATAAAAATAAGTTTACACCGTAGATTCAAATCAGTTGGCTTTCGATTAAAAAATGCCTGCAATATGTGGGAAAAAGTGAAATAGAGAATTTTTTTTTTATTTCATTAAATTTCCGTAAATACTTTTATCTCTGACACAGGCTGTGTCACACAGCCCCTAATCTATTTTATTTTTGATCAGCTTTTTTTATTTTAACTTGCCAAATCTCCCGTGGTGCGATAGTTTCTGAACTGAGCTACTTTCGAGCGAAAAATCTATCTAATTTATCAATTATTTTCTAAACTGGAAGCAATTGGCTTCCAAGTTGAAATTAAAAACTATTGATCATTCAAATTAAAATTCTAATTTAGTTTCAATTCTCCGTCTTGATTTCAAAGAAAAAAATCTTGACTGTTGAAAATGAGTGGTAAGTTTTTACATGATAAGGCTAAGCCTTAAAGACTTTTTAAGGCCTGATCCCGAAGACGGGAATGATAGTAACGGGTCAAGTTAAAATGTAAAACAGGTAAAATGTGAAAAGTTGAAATTGACATGATAAATATTAACAAAAAGCAGTATTTTCTGAAAATCTGATATCATCTGATAAAGAATTTCATTAAGAGCAGTGTGAGCTAATTTTATACGCATTTTCTAATAATTGCAGTGCAATTATTGCATGATTAATGTTTGCATTTCAATTTTTTTTTACATTTTCAGGCTGTATAATTCTAGAATATAATATATTTTCCCATGAGAATAAAACTTTTATTTCAAAACATAGTATCTAACGGTTCGATCTATTTATATCATTTTCAAAAGTGTGAATTTTTTAACAAGTTTCAGTTTCACACTAAGAGAGCGGTATACTAGAATTTTGCCAAATCTCACCGAAAAATTTCCAGACAAAATTTTTAAAACTAATCATTGCACTTTTGATGCGGATGTGAGAATATTACAATAAAACTTGAGATTTAACTGAGTACAAAAATGAATTAAAGATGGTAAAAAATTCAGTTTTCAATTTAAAAATTATATTGCATACACTCCTAAATGTATGAAAGCATAATTCATATTCTTGATTTTTCCCGCGCAAATGAGGGTTAAGGGTATCCCGGTTCCTACATTTTCTGCAGTTATTATGTCATAAAAATACACAAAATCAATTGTTTATGTTTTGAACGCATAAAACAACCCGAATGACAACAAAAATTTTTCGAAAATTTTTGCGTTTTTTTCGATTTTCTAAGTATTTTTCTCAAAATTATGTTCAAAAAACGGTTGTGTCAATTTAACACTAAAATTTCAAAATATCGGGTTGACGTAAGCCAACTTTCTCTTCAGTGTTTTTCCAGCTTTCTTTTGAGCCTACTTTCGAAAAAATCGAAGCACATTTTTTTTCGGAAATTTTTCCACTTGACCTTGAAAAATTCATATTTTGAGTTTCGGGTCGAAATTGCAAAAAAACGCCACTGTAAAAGTTTCTATTAGTTTTGAACTAGCTTTTGCAATATTTTGAGCTAATTTGCAAATTTAACCTGGGAGGAGATAGATTTTTCGAGGCGTAATGTCCAAATAACGGTGGTTTTTTGCATGTTCTAGAAAAAATATAGCACTTATCGACAAAAACGCCACTGTAAAGTTTTGAATAGTAATTATACAGGTTGTATCAAAATTATGTTTTTTTTTCATAATAAAACCTGGAGGAGATAGATTTTCCGTTTTGCGTTATGTATTGTTGTTTCGCTTATGTGTCACGGAGTGTAAGCATACAAAAAAGTTTTGGCACATTTTCTGACGCAAGCTGAAGGCTAGTTCTACAAACTGGCTTATCTGAATAATATCTTTGAATCAGTGTTTGGCTAGTATTTTATCGAGAATATGTCAAATTAGGGACCGGGATACCCTTAACTTAGATATCATGATTTTACAAAATGATAGTAAACAATTTTCAAAAAATTTTTCTCTAACATTGTCTTTGAATTTCAGCAGCAAAAAAAATATTTTAGCATTGATTTATAACTTTTTAGATGGTGGGATTTCAAAACCAATGAACTTGGTTTCAGGAGTTATTAATCGATCAAAACGTCGTGAGAATTATAATGGTTTCACAAATAAAATGCAAATTTGAAATTTGTTTTATCAAGTTAAAGTTGTAAAACCTGTATATTCAAAGCAAGGACCACCACAATATGTAAAGACAAATATAAGTTTGGGTAATAATGCTCGAATTCAAAAGTTCAAGTTTTAATAAACAAAATAATTTGTGCTCGAGACTTTTTCAACCACTAATTACACAATAATAAACTAAAATGTCACCAGTAATATTAACTATAAATGAATCTTCAAAATAAGTTTTTAATTTTTGTGTACACAACAAATTATTGTGTAGACTTAGGGCATAGAAAAACTTTTTCTCGGGGAAGACTATGGTTTTTCACTCGTTAAAATTGGATATAAAAGAAAATTAAAAATATTTTTGTTACCCCATGTTAAAAGAAGCTCCAGTCCTTATGAAAAGACTGTATTTGAAGAATTATGCAATGATTGGGATGAAATTTATAAGGGACTTTCATGTATAATATTCATAATTTCGAGTATGTCTTTAGCAAGAACATGGGCGGTTGATAACGGGCTGAATAATCCAGGCTTTCATTATTTAAAATAAAAACAGTTATGTATGAAGTTTTTTGTTGGCAGGTGACCGCCAAAACATCGATATTTAAAATTTATCTGACTGTGACATATTTTTTCAAAAAAATATGATAATTTATATCTACTATTAATTTGAGTTTTATAATAATTTTCTCCAGAAAATTTACAAAACGACTATTATTCATGAAAAAAGACCAATTTCGAAATAAATCTATCCGAATTTTCATTTTTTAATATATTGTGAAAAACGGTAAATTTGATGGAGAATGATATGAATTAAGGGCCCTTAGTTAACAGATCGTGACTATTTGAATTATACATACAACACGGAATACAAGCACCCAATCAAAACTCTTGATTGCAGAATAAGTCGGTTTCATAGGTCAGATTTGGGCAGATCCAACCAGTCATATGCTCAGATTCCGCATTTTTTAAATAGTCACGAACTGTCGGCTAAGGGCCCTTAATCCATATCAGCATTTTTGAAAAACAAATTTCTTCTTTATTAAAATATTTAAATTTAACATTTTTTGGCGTTTTATTATTTTGGCGTTTTACTACAAGCACGCGTTTTTGCGAGAAAGTTGATCGTAAGTTTGATCGACAATGATGCGTTTATGTTCAAGCCTTGAACTTCAAGGGCCAAACACCATGTTCAAAATTGATTCCACCATACGTGCGAGTGACAGTTTAAAACCGCATGTCAAATTAATAACCAATGATTATTAACCACACACTTCTAACTGTAATGTTTCTGACTATTGTGTAGTGTTTTTGCCAGGTGGTTTGCAACCTTATTAACCACCTCATGAACACAGTTAATTATTATTAATTATTTTTAAAGTTAAAGCCACTTAGTGGTTTTTTATAAAGCGATAAAATCTGTGTGTCAATTTTACGGTGCCATGTATTATTCAGCTATTATAGCTCTTCCTTATAGTAAAGTTTCACAATTTCAAAAAAATGAATGCTCCGTGACTGAAATTGCAAATCTTCCTACTTTTTGTGAGCTGGATTCTGCTTACAGAATAAAGCGATCAATTAACGATGAATTTATCAAAGAATGTCATAACCGATGTACATGTATATACATTTATGTGACGATTCAAAATCTAACAAAAAGTAAATTTACGTTTTAACTGATGAAATTACTAACGATGTGTTGAAGTGAAGCGTATTTTTGTAACTTTTTTTCGCTCACCGTGATTCAGTGTGGAATTCAATTTTCCAGTGAAAAATACCAGAAAATACTCACTTGAAGACATATGGATCTTCACACCAAATACAGACAAGATGCACAGTTCGAATAATGAAAAATGCTTGGAGATCATCCGCCGAGGTGAACGCTTTTATGCTTTAGGACCGGTCAGCCAATCAAACGACACTATCATTAAGGCCAAATTTAGCAATATTTGAATAGGGCGTCTCGTCTGTATTCAGGTGTGGCTCCATATTATTATTTTTGTTGATCCTTTCAATACTGTGATTTTCATTTATCGGTATTACCGAAAACGATTCGGTACACGAACAATATCGAAAGCCTGCATGTGCCGCTGTTTTCGCTACTTTTTTCACTGCTGAACCGATTGACGGATTTGCATGATATCGAGCGATCAGAGAAAAAATCTGAGGAAATGGACAGTATTTTTTCAGCCAAAGAAAAATTATTTGTTCCACGCTCGTGAATGTTCAATTGTTCAAAAGTATAGATAATAATTGAACGCGCTTGTTGAAATTTAGGATTTTTTTTGCAACACGACCTCTTACTTTTACATACCCTTCACACCAACTGCACGGTACATTTGAGTGCGTTTGAATGGCCCAGAACTGTCTCCAACCTGTCTGTTTAAACGCACTCTACAGTCATAAAATTATCACTGTTTTTTCTAATTAATAATTGAAGATTTAATGGAAAACGAACTAAATCTGATGAATGGATGTGAGCGAGGGTTCAAATGTTCGATGATGATGTGTAGCAATCGTGAAGAAATTCTAGGTTGCGCAAAAATTAAGCAAATAGTTTCATCACTGCATGAAACTAGGAAAAGTTAAAAATAATCAATCATACGTTCATTAAAAGATAAATAATCTAAATTCAATTTCAACCTATAAGTTGACATTTAAAATATATTAATGATTCTCTACGGCGAAAAACCTAATTTTTCCTCATTATAAAAATGAAATTAATAAGTTTTTTAATGAAAATAAAGCAAAGGAAACAAAAAATCGAATTGTTAGTCATAATTTGTGATTTATGTATTTTAATTCAAAAATATCTATTTTCATTCAAAAATAAGGATTTTTCCAATCGAAAGTCAATTTATAATTTTGAAGATTGGGTTCAAATTTCGGCTTTGGGAAATATTCATCTCATGGACCATGAGTCATTGTATTCTCAAGAATAGCTTAAAAACTTGACGAGAGCTCTAAAGAGATAGGCTATCTCAGATAGCTCAAATGACCACACAAATTAAGAGAACAAATGAAGCTAAAAAGATTGGCCTCAATCAGACCATCTTACAATGTTTTGAAAAACATATCCTGTTTAAAATGAGTTAACACAAAAACCGTGTTAAATAAATTATACTCGGAAATAACCGTCCCTGATAGGCCGACAGGCAGTCTCCACACTCACTCATCGCTTAAAATCTCTTTCTTCACACCATTACTTATTATAATTATATATAATATTATATATAATACTTATTTACATAATGAGTGATGATTTTGAGCTATTTCAGAACTCATTCGTTTGTTTTTGAAACCCGAAATACACACAGTTTGAACATCCTACCTTCAAATAAGGGTGACTTTGGTTAAATAAAGGATATCCAGTTGCAAACGATCTGAAACTGAGAATTTAGAATCTTCAAAATGCCCTTTTCAGCTTGTGATTATTAGGCTACTCTATTGAATAATATATCTTTTCTTGGAAGATATGAATGATGGTTTCAACGACGATTACTGTCAGTTATAGCTTAATTTTTATAATCGATAAGTCCGTAAATTTAGACGGCTTTTTTAGAATTCAACAAATCTGTTATATTGATTATTTATGAAGATCATGTTTATCGTCGGCAGTCAGCAACTATAGCTTACATCATAAGTACGTGAAAGATTATTCTATCAAAGGGATTTCAATTTTTTGTAAATAATACCAAATATGTTGATTTTGAAATATCAATTACGGGGTTTTCTGGTCATTTTTAACCAAAACGACTCATTCTCCTTTCTCCTAAAATTATAGATTTGACAATGATTGTAATAAATCGAAAGCTTAATTTATGAATTTAGTTTTACTTAAAAAGAAATGCAATAATACTTTCAACGAGTTGTGCATAGAAACGCGGGGGTTTTGAGAAATGGTTTATATTTAAATCATAATATTAAATTACTGTGGTCTGCGTATAAAGGTGAGCTGAGATTTTGCCTTGAAGTTCCTATTTTCAAAAAATTCGTAAACCATTTATCGATAACAAAACATTATTTCAGCCGAAAAATAATGAGAACGATATTAGCAACTATGGTCTGATTTTCAACTATGATCTAGAAAAAAAATAAAGTTTCTCACAAATATTTTCTTTTGATCTCTAGCACTGTTTGTGTTGAAAATCAGA
>SCLH01063318.1:31136-42278 GCA_004367855.1 Oikopleura vanhoeffeni
GGCTTTTTCTGTGGAAATGCAAGAAACGTCATTTTTGGTATGTAACAAGCCCAAGGGGTAGTGAACATCTAATCGGTTGTACTTTTTTGAATTTCCGCCTGATTGGCAGTAAATCAATAAAAAGTGCGCGAAATCGAAAATTTTGAATATGAAAGTGAGAATTAGAAAGTTTAAAAGATATTAGCAACTATGGTCTGATTTTGAACACAGCGGATTCTAGAAAAAAATTAAAGTTTTTCATCAAAATTTTTCATCTCTAGCACCGTTTCTGTTCGAAATCAGACCATAGTTGCTAATATGGTTTCCAGCAAACCGTACCCAAGGAATCTTTTGTTGGCATTTAAATTTTCTAAGTATTACTTTTATATTCAAAATTGTCGATTTAGCGCACTTTTTTGTCGATTTACAGCCAATCAGGCGGAAATTCAAAAAAGTACAATCGATTCGATGTTCACTACCTCTTGGGCTTGTTACATACCAAAAATGACGTTTCTTGCATTTCCACAGAAAAAAACTTTTATCAAAACGTCGAAAAAACACTTTTTTTCGGCACATTCAACCAGATTGCTGACCCTTGAGGCAAAAATCGAAAAAAATAGAACCGATTCACTAAAATTCAGACAATTTTCCGGATTCTCACCAAATCTCAAAACTTTCCGATATAAACTCTAGGATCCTTGTTTCTTTGAAAAAGCTGAGAGACTCGTGTTTAACCGCGGTTAACCAGATGGTTGGTGGGAGTCGTACTAAACTGTCTGATGGAATCGCGAGATCAAAGATAGATCTTCCTAATGTATGTTTCAAAAATGTCCAATCTGCATTTGTCTAACCGTACGAAGCCTCTGAAATCCAAAAAATCACTAACACACCCCCTTAACCGTTCAATTTCCGGACATCCGATAAAAATAAAGAAGAAATAAGCCATTAAATTTTTTCTTTGCTGGTGGATGCAGAAATTCGTTTGGAATTATCTTGCTCCGTTAAAAACTGGCATGAGGGCAAACCTTCAAAAACGCTACCTAAGTTGGAAATATTATTTTTGTCCTGGTTTCCGAGTTTATACAAAATACTTAATTTTTTTATTATATGACAATAATAGTAGTGAAATTAATAGCGTTGTCGTCTCAAAATGATGATTTTTGAGGCTTTAAAAATATCCCTTTTTCTACGGAATTTCTTGACGTTCAAGCTTGTTACAGCAGATACTGTCGATTTTGTCTAAGCGGANTTAGATTTTGGCTTTTTTTCATATTGTCCTGATTAACGCACATCACAGTAGTTTAAAAAATATAAAATATCTAAAATCACGTTTGAGCGCCTGTTTTTTGACCAAAATTTTCTAAATCAGTTCTTACAAAAAATTGCAGCGATAGAATATTATGGAGTGCAGTTCCATTCTTTGGATTTGGGAGTTCTATCATTTTATTGTTTCACCCTAAATTTGAGAAGTGTACATTCAAGAAAAAATCCCTGCCGGCTGCTAAAAGTGACAACTGAAATTTTTTTTATTTGAACTTTATTTTTATAAACATAATCTTAAGGGGGTCGTTGCATTTTGACAGATTTGCACTTTTATGATTTTTTTTCTCTTGATGGGAAACTTTTTTCCACTTCAAAATTTTTGGATAAAACATTTTCGAACAAAAGTTGTTACTTTTGAGCTTACTTCGTATAATCAGATTTCAGATCGATTATTTTTGCTTTATTAATTGTCTTTTGAAAAAACACTCAAAAAACACGCGTTCGCTATCAAAGGTGTCTAAATTACAGTTGAATTCATTTTCTTTTATTTATTAATTAGAAGCCTTAAAAAACAGTTTTGACCACCAGCTAAAATTGTTTTAATTTAATTTAATACGATTTCTACGTCGAAATCGAAAAATTTAAATTTTTTAAAAAAGACGAAAAAACAGAAATTTTAGCACATAGAAATATATTTTTTTTCATCAGTTTAATTTATAAAATTTTACGTATTGGTCGCGTCGGCTCACCAATTTTGGTGTGATAAATTTGTTTTTATTTCTGAATAAAAGAGGGCTTTGATGGATTTCTGCCAAACCGGAGTTTCGGTTGAAAAATTATGATTCAGAGTATAAACAAGAGCGAAGAAACAAAACGAGGACATATTTGAAAGAAAATAAAAGGTGGCATTCTAAACATGTTAAGCCGGTGATTTCAAAAAATTAGTTTGGAAAATTTTGAACCAGAAATTAGGAAAATTTTCAAAATATTTCTAAATAGTTTCGACCCCAAAAATCCCCCCAAGAATCCCAAAAAAGTGTCATAAGATTTTTCAAATAGCATAGAAAATATATGTGGTCACCTACGCAAAAGTAAAAGTGGCCATTTTGAAGAGTGTTTTTCGTTGATTTGAAACAAATTATGAAAAAAAATTTGAACAAGACATAAGAAATTTTTTTGATAATGTTCGGAACTTTTTTCAAAAAGTTCTCATAATTTGTCGAATTCAGAAAGTTTAATTCGAACTCAAAATTTTCTAAAAAAGCAATAATTCGAAAATTCTGTCGTTACAAAAGTTACCTGGATTATGAGATATTACTTTCATGGTATATTGAGACGAATATATAAACTCAGTAAAAAGTTTTTCATCAAGAGCTCATATCCGTATCTGTTAAAATGCATCGACCCTCTTGGGTTAAGGCTTTTGAATAAATAAAAATTATAATCAGTATCTCAGAAACTGTATCTTCAATATTAAAAGTTGAATATTGCCAATAAATCTAATATCCAAAAATGATGTTTGGCATAAGCAATAATTATATTTGACTTACTTTCTATGAAACCATCTTCCGAAGAATTTTCCCAGCCTTCAGGCTAAAATCGTGACCATTCCAAAATATGAATGTTTTTCTACAAGAGGTCTGTAAGAGGTTACTCTAGGTGAAAACTTACTTGAAAAGGTTGAAAACACACAAGTAAGCCCAAATTACTCAAGTTCCGTTACATTCAGCACATATCATTAGAAGCGCCGCAAAAAACTGATGTTTTTCTCCATGAGTACAGCTGAGATTTGGCTATATTTTTCTTTGGTTTTGGTGACATATCCTAATTTTTCAAAAATTTTGTAAAAAAGAAGTCTTATATAAAAAAATTTCCTGAAAACAAGTGATTTATCAAATTTTTGCCATATCGTAAATGTTTCAAACCAAAGAAATAAATATATGCTCATTCAAAAAAAACCTGTATCGAAAATAACTACTATATATAGGGTTAACGCCGACAAACACTCAAAAAAACAACTCGGGAACCCGGTGGTCAGATTTTTTCAATTTCCAGGAAAACTAAAAATGACCCAGAAAGATCAAAAAAATAGTCGAATAATATTCCAACTTGACTTTAAATGACCAACGTGACCCCAGTGAGACCTAGAGAAATCCAAGAAATCCTCGAAAACCAACTCGGGAACGCGGGGTCGGATTTTTTTGTAAATTTCAGGAAAAACTAAAAAAATTACCCAAAAAGATCAAAAAAATAGTCAAATATATCCAACTTTGACTTTAAATGAACGCTAAGCTGACCTCCAGGAGAACGCTAGTGAACATCTCAAGAAATCTCAGAAAAGCATCGGGAACCGGGTGTCGGATTTTTTTTCAAATTTTCAGGAATAACTAAAAATACCCAAAAAGATCACAAAAAAGTCAATATGCCAACTGACTAATTACCCAAGCACTAAAATCGAACCCTGAAATTGAGAAGTGTTGATGTTTCTATTTCGGTAATAATAATAAACCAAGATAAATAGTCAAAAGCATTGACTTAATAATTTAAATGACTTAATATGAATTCTCGAGTTGTGTTCTATCATTTGCCCAAGTCTGAAATAATCCAGTTGAGCGGTTCAGGAAGTTAGCAATTGGCGTCACTTTAAGAACATTTCGGTCAAAGTTTGAATACTTTTGACTTATTTTTTGAACTTTCTCGATTGTTTTCTAGAAATTTGCCCGAGGTTTGAAATATTCCAGTGGAGCGGTTTAGGAGTTTACCAATGTAAGGTCCTATAGGTCATTTCGGGGTCACTTCAGGTCATTTTGGGTCGAGTTGAACATTTACCTAATTTTTTGAACTTCTCAAGTTGTTTCCTAGAATTTGCCCGAGTTTTAAATAATCTAGTGAGCGGTTTAGGGAGTTACTAATTGGGGTCACTATAGGTCATTTCGGGGTCACTTTAGGGTCATTTTGGGTCGAGTTGAAAACATTTTTACTAATTTTTTGATCTTTCTAGTTATTTTAAGTTGACCCTGAAATTTAAAAATTTTCTGCCACTAGTTCCAGAGTAGTTTTGAGGTCATTCCAGGAATTAACCTCGTCATCATTATCAAAATTACACGATTTGACTTTTTCAAAATTTCCGACTATTGAAAAAAAAATTTATACCATGTAGCCCCACACTGGGATCTCGGCCCCACCTACAAAAGTGTTCAAAGTTCCAAAAAAATTAATTGTTTTTTGGAAATTCCAAGGTTAAGTTGGTTTTAAATCGCGAAATTCGTGATGAAAATCACATTTTTGCAATTTTTGGGGTCAAGTAAGAACAAAAATTTTTTTTTACGTTTTTTGAAATCTTCATGAAAAATGCTTGAAAACGCTCACTTCAATTTTTTCCGTACCTTTACGGTTGGAGAAGTTGCTTTTTTCTCGGCGTTAACCCTAACTATATATAACATGTATAAAAATTGAAAGCTCTACAAATAAATTAGTTTTACTAGAAAAACATTTATATCATGTCTCAAAAAACAACGCACATTTGAAATAATTGATGGAAAATTACTTGAACAAAAATTGTGTGCAGATTTTTAGCACAAATAAACTATAATAAATAAACAAAATAAAAGGTCAAAAATACAAATAAATATGAAAGTTTTTCATTTATAAAAATACTCAAATATGCCTATATTTTTGCTTGTGAAAAACTCCTATCTTTGGCTTAGAAAAGTTTGAAAAAAAACCAATATCTTTTGCCTTCACCCATCTGCCGGACGTGGGAAACAAATAGTTTTAATTTACGGATGCGTAGGTTTTTGCGTAGTTTTCACCTATTTGCCTTCACCTATCCGCCGGACCCGAATTATCAAGCTGGTTTTAACGATAAAGTATAAATACAGTGAATTTCAAGTTTATAAAAACTTTTATTCAATGTTCGATAAATCATATTTCAGATTTGATCATCAAATTTTGATATAACTTTGAGACTTTCAAATTTGTAAGGTGAATCAACTCATCAGTTTATAATTTAATCAGCAGCAAAATTGATCACTTAATTGAGACTCAATAGTTGAGTACTTACTGTATGTACTCAGCGTGACCAAAGTCTTATGATATTCTCCCATGTTATAAGCAATAATCACCTTATGAATCCTTGGATCTTTCGATTAAGACATTTGTGGGTTTATTTTGATGTATGTGTCATCAGTCTCGTCGCAGTAAGAAATGAGTCAATTTTGAACTAAAAATCTTCATAATTTTTTTTTAAACACACAAAAATCATCTTAGTTTTCTTTCAAAAAATTTAAGTTGACGGTGCGACACTGTCGGACACCCAGTGTCAAAACTAGTTTTGTGCTTATAAGTAGCTAATATATGTTTTTCATATCGAAGATAATATGTTGAGTACGGTTTCAAGTCTGAAGTCATAATTGCAGTATTTCCGTCAGATTGTGGCCATTAAGACTAAAATATTTTAAAAGTTACAATGCCGCAAAAATTTATGAGCTGGTTTGTTAAAGACCTCAAAATATCAAGACGATCAGTTTTATCAACCAATTCAGAAAAGGTAAAAAACTATACAAATAATTTACGGTAAATTGGCTATTAGATGGCTTCATTGTTTTTTCCTGAACATTGTCAAGAGTGTGAGTCAACACTGTGTGACCTTTTTAAGATTATATTTATACTGTACAACTTATACAGCTTAGTAAAAATTCGTATTTTCGAATAAACGTGCGACACTTTACGCGTGTGAAAATCAGAAGAATAATTTGTCAGAATAGCTTGCGAAGGTTCAATGTACTAATTTTGTAGGGTGTGTCTATTTTCCGTATTCACGCGGTTTATCGCCCTAAGGTCAATCAAAAAAACAAAATGAGCTCAGTAGAACATTTTTTGGCATATTTTAAAAATTGTTAATCGTAAAAATTGTACAGAGATCAGAAAAAATGTCGATGGCTGCAATGAGCTCGGTTGAGGCACTGAAACAATTGCATAGCGATTCAACATTGGAAGACGGCGAACGAAAATCAATTCCGTCGGTCAATTCACTATCAGTAAGCTTCTGAGTCACAAATAATAATTTTCTTACATCTCTTTTTTCTACAAAAGAAAATCGATTATCGCTAGAAACCTCAGGCTGTATTCAATTTTTAAACATCTTGGTAATTGTGGTCATAATTTATTTTTCAGAAATGACTGAAACCACGTCATTCAGAAAAATCAGTGTTACCTATAGCCTCGGTTGCCTTTTGGCATAAAAATTAATAAAATACAGTGGATAGGCTATCGGCATTTTTAAAGTTTTGATATCATTTTCGCCGAAATGGTCATTTATTTTGACTTAACAGCCATAATCTGTGTAATTTATAGCAAAAAAGTAAAACTGAAGACAAATATTTTGTGAAAACAAATCAGTCAAAAAATAGATTTTGTAAAAAATCTGTTTTTGAATGAAAATATGGTGCGCATTTATCACAGTTTGTAATGTCTTCAAGACAGATTAACATACATGTACAATATAAATTAAAATCCTTTAGAAACACAAAAATCCTTTTATGAACTAAAGGGCCTCCTATTTGAGTTCACATATCGACAAATTAGTTTATTATAAAAACTGTTCGTTATTCTCAGTTTTTTCCGCTATTCTCTCATCTTACCCTAGCTAAAATATCCCCCTTTCACACTTTTGTAAATATCCCGGCCCTGATTAGCAAACGTAGTGTGCTGTTACGTAGTAGAGCCGGGATATACAAATTTTTCCAACTAATTTCCGTTTACTTTCTTAAATAAGAGCAATTGTTTTTATAATCAGTTTAGTTTCATTCAACCAGGGGTTATTTTTTTATATTACAAACGATTGTTGAGTATATCATATCATTTTTATTATATTAATTAACAAAGATTATAAATTTTTATAAGGTGAAACAGTATGACCATATATGCCATATATGCTGTCTATGGGCCCATATATAGTGTTGATGGGCACAAGGTCCAACTCTATTCAATTGCTTAATCTTTTGTTAATTACTTCTTGAATAAATTAATAATTAATCAAAACTGATTAATTGGAAGAAAACAGGGCTTGTACTTAATGCAAGAAGTTGAAACCATACTAATTCACGGATTTTTCGAGCGTACTCTTTGTGCACAAATTTAGAACTTACATTTTGTTTAATAACTCCACTAGTATTTTATCAGCTTTGAAGCACAAATACTTTTTTTAATTTTGAGAGCAAGTGTTTTAATAACAGTTTATAATTCGAATAATAGAATAATAGTCGAATAATAATCGAATAATAGAATAAATCATCGCGAAAAAATAAATTATTTAGAATAAATCTATTTGTACGATAAATCATGTTAGTTTGAAAAATAATCATTATTACATAAACATTATTAAATTGTCATTCAAAAAATGTAATTTTAGAGAAAAATGTATAAAATTTTAGTGAACCTGGTTTCTCAACCCACGTAGGCGCAAAGCCCTTTTAATGGCTTCGAATTTTGTTTAGTGAAAAACAGATTTTTGAACAGATTTTTTTTTGTTATTTTTTTTTCTGCGGTACTTTTTGGGTTCAGAAATCAGGAATTCGTGTAAAATACTCTAGCAATAGATAAAGCGGTCAAAATAAAGATTTCAATGGCGAACTATTTGAATTATAAATACTCCCTGGAAATGTAAACACGATTTGACGAAAAAGGCCAGGGAAGTTCTCCAAATCGTGCAGTAGCTTTCAGAGATGAATAATTTTAATAAACTAATTTTCTAATTGTCATGACCCTGAATTTAGGATCTGACAACATTTTCGTTCCTGCGCAGTAACAAAAGTGAAAGTGATTTAGACGCAACTCAAACTCAAAAGATACCACTGATAATGACTCAAAGAAAAGATTCATCAAAATCAAATATTTTTTTATAATACTCTGAGCACGAATCGAGCTGCACGATACTATCATTAAAGCACATTTAGGGTGGTAGTCAACTCTATTCAAACTTGAAATGTGAAAATTATTTGAAATTTATTTAAGATAGTTTTTTTGGACATTTAGACATGTTCAGAATTTTCCTCAAATATTTTAACTCTGAGGCGCCTCTTGTAAAATATTATGGCATATTTCAAAATTGATCTTCCTTAGCAATCCAATTTTTTTCTCTCGATGGTCCCTCAGTCAAACTTTTTTTGAATTTTATGGAATTTTCTTTCATGTGGATCAAAATTTCAAAAAAGAAACCTACATATTCCACCACTAATTTTTGGGACCGTTTTTAATTGGTCATAATATGCGTAGGTTGAGATATTGTGATTCGAAAATATCTAACAAGAGACCTTTCATGCTAGACTCTAGCAGCTAGAGGTATCGATATAATAGTTGGTCTGTATCCGAATCAAAAATCTGTCCTGTCCATAAAATACAGTTTTTGAGAGTAGACAGGTGTCTCATTTCGGTGCTTGTGAACTTATTGTTTTTTTGCTCAATAAAAACAAATTATTACCGATAGCTTGTTCTGTATACGCCAGCCAGTTGAAAGTGACCAAATTAATGATCACAGATTTTTTTCATTTTTTTTGAAAATCTTATTTGAAGTTTAACAGTCACGCCGGAAGAAAACGATGTTTTTGTACCCGATCTACAGAATCCCGATGACAGAATGAATGCTTCAAGAAAGCTCCGCAAGAACAGTATGCGTCACGGCAACCTTGGAAATTTACCGATGGTCAAACCTCCGCCAGCCGAAACTGGTATGTTTACAAAAATTGCTGGTTGGTTCAAATGAGGAAATTATCTGGATTTCTGTTCTGAATTAAATGTTTTACCTGCTCTTTTCAACAAAAATAAATAACTCTCAAAAAATACAAAATTTAAAAAGTTCAGGAGGGTGATCTGAGAACATCTTATTGCAACTGAAAATTGCATTCGAACTATTCAATTTGAGTTGTGTGCATGAAATATCAATCTCAGTGAGTAAACTTACATAAATTTGTTTGACAAGAAAAACATAGCAATATAATATGCCTTTCTAAAGTGCATATGGATCTCCACCCCTAATGAAGTCGGAAAACCGATTCAAATATTGCTAAGTTTCGAGCAAAAGATACTGTATCTTAGATACAATCTGCTGATTAGCTAACCTCAGACAATCTTTGCCAAGAATTTAGCATCATTCGAATCGGATTTATCGACGTCACACGGGATAAGATACATACAGTATGTTTTTAGTGCCAAAATGGCAACTTGCTGTGAATTAAATTCCCGCCAATAAAAATGGCAACTAGGAGCATTTAATTTGTTAACTCTCGGTATCGTCGATAGCTCGGCTTTCGAAATATAATTCACCTAGATAACATACTAAATTGACGGAAATTTCTGTCACAGCAAGTTGTCATTTCTGGACTAAAAAGAAACATACTGTATAAGAAACAAATTATATCTCAATGACCGATATTCTTAAAATTTAAATTTAGGGGAACTTTTTGGATCCTGTTTTGATATCCCGCTAGGCAAATAATACTTTTCCATGTTATTTATGGCTTATGTTTTTCAAAACACCGCGGCGCAAGTGGGATTCAAGTAATCCGAATAGTTTTATATTTTTAACTCAATTTTTAATTGCTTCATATACAGTATGTAAAAAAATTGTTCGAGACCAACAAAGGATATTTCTCTGGATCAAAACCTATAATAAGCAGGAGTATTACTTTCAATCCGGAGGAAATTGGAGCTTTTGGTCTCGAACAATTTTTTTACATCATGTATTTTATATATATATATGGATCTCTATCCCGGGATGCGGTTGGGAAGCTGATACTAAATGCATGAATACGATTGGCTGTAATGAACTCTTTTTAACGGAAGCATATGTCAGGTTTTTCTAATCTGCCGTCTGCATCATTTCTGCTAATTTTAGCAATAATTTAATCAGGCTTCCCGACCACATTCAGGGTGGAGATCCATACGGTCATTTCGAACTGCTTGCATTTTAAAGTCACTACCCAATTATAAAGTTAGTAATCCACGAATAATTTTATTAAGTCAACAAATGACTGGACTAGACCACAGCTTTGTGGTAAATAAATTATAGAGTTTATAAATTATAATGTTTAATTGAATCTAGTTGATTCTTCCCAACAGTGAAAATGGCATTTCTCCAACTTCTTTAACCTCCTCACACCCAGAAACGAGAACTTCGCCTCACACCAAAAGCCTATCTAAAGGCAATACTTTGAGCGCTTATCACGGGAAAACTGGAAAGATATCAATTAACTTATTTGTCATGCTGATTGAGATCAAGGTAAAGTTAAGTGAACAACACGTACATTTTTAAATTTCGAAGTTTAAACTAGATAACTGCGAGAGAAAAGAGAGGTTCACTCACCTTGTCTTCTTGAAAAACCATACATTTTTACAATGACATATAAGTTACAAATTTAGGAGTGAAACTTTAGCTATTAAATGCTGCGTCTAAATTTTAATATTAATATCTTGATCGCTTACAAAAACATTACACATATCGCCGCGCGTCGAAATATATCCCTTTATCACCTTTTGGTTAGAATGCGTAGCCATTGAGATTTTTATGTCGCAGCTAAGTCGGAGCTTCTTTTTTATCTCAAAGTGTGGGGGCGATATAAGTGAGGGTGAGAAGGCTTCTCTATTTTTTTTGTTTTTTTTGACGAAGAGGCGCAGTCACGTGATTGTAAGTGAAGGTAGCAATCAGCGACAACGCCCTCTGGCGCAAGAAAACAATTGACGCAAATTTTATCGTTTCTCTCACTTTTTATACTTCTTAATATTACAGTTACATTTTTTTTCTTATCATAAGTCATACAAATAATCCATTTTGGGAATAATTTGAACCAAAAAACGGTTAAAATATAAACTATTATAACCGAAAAACCTCCAAAATTATTTTTT
>SCLH01063319.1:672-31775 GCA_004367855.1 Oikopleura vanhoeffeni
GCCATGGCCTTAGTGTACACAATTATTGTTTAAACACAAATTGTAACATGTAACAGCCCCGCAGGGCCCGCCGGGAGGCAATGCTTTCTTAATTATGATTGAAGAGAGAAGCCTAATAAACAATCTTAATTTCATGATTCTAAATAGAATTATTTTAATTTATGGAATTGCATTTGACGGTTTTCCATGGTAATCATATTTTCTTCCATCAATCCCACATTTTCCATCAAAAAGTTTTGGCATGCCCTAAGTGTACACAATGATACATATAACAGCCCCCGACAGGGCCCGCCGGGAGGAAATACTATTTAAATTTTTGTCAAAATAAAAAAATTTGGATCGATATATTTATGAAAAATTTTTGTTTGTTGTTTGAAATAACCATCTGTTGTTTGATATCATGACCAGTTAAAGTTTGCTATGCCTTAGTGTGCACAATCATTTTCAAACACAAATCTGTAACATTATTATTTCGAAGATACAATACTATTTGAATTTACTATTCACGGACCAGATTGTATTTAAAAATCAGTTTCAAACATTTGTACATCAAAAAGTTTTGACATACTCTCAGTGTACAGAATAATACAGAATACGGGCCCGCTGGGAGGCAATGCTATCTAAATTATCATTAAGAGAGAAGCCTAATAAAAACAAAGTTAAGATTCTAATAGAATCTATTTTATTTATATAATTCTATAGACGGTTTACCATAAGATCATATTTTCTTGCATTATCCTTGTTTTTCTACATCAAAAGTGGTCATGCGCACAGTGTACACGATAATACATACAACATGCTCCCGTTGACCCGCCGGGAGGCATTAATATTGAAAATAATGTCGAAATAAAAAAAATTTAGATCGATAATATTATGCAAAAACATATTTCAAATTCCATGTTTTCCTCAGAAAACCGGTAATTTCAGAAGTCATATTACAGTGAACTCTCTGATATAATTTACCAATGCTTTTGTGGATTTTTCAATTTTTACTGATCATTTTTGGCTTCTCCGATACCGATTACCTCACTTCATTTTATATTGACCTGCATATGGCCGCGTTTTTGCTCTCTAGCGGCTTCGTGGTTCATTTAGAACTTAACCTATGTCGAATTCGGATTCCTGAGGTCGATTAACCCCCAGATCCTTCATTTTTATGAGCCTGCTTATGGCCCGCGTTTTTGCTCTCTAGCGGCTTTCGTGGTCCATTTAGAGTTAACCTATGTCGAATTCGGATTCCTGAGGTCGATTTACCCAGGATCCTCATTTTTTTGAGCCTGCTATGGCCGCGTTTTTGCTCTATAGGCTATAGCGGCTTTCGTGGTCCATTTAGAGCTTAACCTATGTCGAATTCGGATTCCGAGGTCGATTTCCCCAGGATCCTCATTTTTTATGAGCCTGATATGGCCCGCTTTTTGCCTCTTAGCGCGCTTTCGTGGTCCATTAGAGCTTACCTATGTCGAATTTGGATTCCTGGGGCTCGATTTACCCTCATTGCGGGCCATTTTTTTTTGGCCGCAAAAATATACCCATGCCATGTTTATTACCCCGTGATTATCAATCCTGGGATAATATTACTGTGGTTTCTGTCTATAAGGACAGGCGAGATTTTCCTAAATTGTACTAAGTAAAACTTTCCCAAATTGTCCTAAGCTTATTTTTCTAAATTGTCCTTATCAATCTGTTCTGAAGGGAGTGGGTGTCGCTGATTTGCCTGTTTTTAGAAGCGGTTTCTGGCTAAACTAGCAAAGGTGGAATTCCAAAAACTTTTTTAACATAAAGAACAACTCTTCGCAATCATTTCCAGAATTTCAGTAATCTGATACAATCCAACCTACGCACTCACATGAACGTATAGTAAACCTTACCAAAAAACACTAAAAAGCTATCTTCTCCGTCAGTTTTCATCAAATTTTCATTTACTTTTTTTGTGTCAGGCTCCAGACAAAGAATAATCTGGAGCCTTTTTTTCGAAATTTAGCTTCTAACGAAAAAAATTCCAACAAAATTGGTCGAATAAAAAAAATTATCTGTCAAAAGAAAAATTTCGAAAAAAGGGCTCTAGATTATTGTTTATATTGCTTCTCCGGAACTTGACTCAAAAAATTGATGTAAATTGTAGGAGAAGTAAGCTTTTTAGTGTTGAAATATTGAAAAATTATAGTAACCTTCATATCCATTATGATGCCCGGGTAACATAAATATCTTATTCCCTATTCTTTTAACAGGCGAATAAGATATTTATGTCACCCGGGCATCATAATCGATATGCCTCCAGAACGAAGTCTGATCAAAATTTCGAAAAAAACGCTCTAGATTATTGTTTAACTAGTTTTGAGCTTTCATATAAAGTATAAACCGAAAATTTATCTTGAAAATTGGCGGAGGAGTTAACTAAAGCTTTTGAAAAAGCCTCTAAATCTCGATTCGGATTTCGTTTTTAAAAGTTTTTTTTCTAGTTTTTCTTTAACAGCAACCGTTCAAAAGTAAGAAATGATGTTAGCGATGACGGTACTTTAGTATTTACGATTAATCGTACGACCTAAAAAATAATCACATCATGTTTTTTTTATTTTATCCTCGATTTCTCCTTTTTTCGATAAATCCCCCAGTTAAATTTTTGTCTGGATCGCATTCTGTATACTGCATCGGCGATGTATAGGCTATACACGAGTGAACTATTTTAAGGTTTTCGTTTGAATTAAAGATAAAAGTGATGTCCAATGAAAAGTACTTTACTGTACCATAAAAAGGTGCATTGGTATGATACATATGTTACCTACATATCGTACCAAGGCATGCTTTCATGGTACAGTATAGTACTTTCGTTGGGCATAACTATTTTTATATTATGCCATAATAAATATGTATTTTTATATTTATATGCTGTTTCTACTAACCGAGCTCTACTGTATATAATTTATTATTATATAGGGTTGTTTGAGACATAAATATATATGATTTTTCAATGAAAAAATTGTTTTTTCAACGTTTCGGTTTATTCCATTTTCAAGAGTGAGAAATAAATGAAATAAAAATTCAGAGAAAAACATTTTTGTTTCAAAAGCAATTTAGCGAATTGAGCCTCTGTTTCGCTAAATTAAATTTACTACTGTCAAATTCGTCTAAGAGGAGAGAATTTTTTTTGTCGTTTTGTCCACCTAAAAACGTGTCGTTTTGTCTATTTGAGAAAAATTTCACTAAAAATGCTCTAAAAAATACTTAAGGGGGTAACCGACGGGTTTTACTGATTTCAAACGTTAGTCCTGAGCTAACCGCTATTCGTATTGAGGCTCAAACTTCGGATTCTAGGAGATATGTGTTTGAAATTTTCAAAAATGGTGTCAAAAGTTTTTGTATGACCGTACCGGCCGGTATACGCCGTGTCCAAAAAGTGATTTTTCCATTTTTTGGAGTATTCTATTCTAGCTCCTGGATATCAAAATTTCTTTTTTTTTCAGTATAAACTTTAATTTGTGAGCTTAACAGCCGTACAAAGCCTGATTTTCAAATTTCTTTGTTATTTAGAGAAATTTCAAAATAAATGGGTGTTTTTGCACATGTTCGTTTATTCCCATTTCATTTAGTCGAACAATATCAGATTTTTTTTTGAAGAAAAGCACTTCTTTAAAAGTGTGGCAAAGCGAGGCGGTACAAAGAGTTTTTTTTATTTTTTTTCTTCATTAGTTTTAGAGGCACTCAAGTTTATTTACCCTCAAATTCGTCCAAAATAGGATTTTGAAGAAAAATTCCAAAACTTTTTTTGAGTAAAAATCATAATTTTTGATACATTTTTGTCAGTAAGTACCTGAGAAAAAATCTTAGAAAAATTCCATTATTAATGCAAAATTCGGAAAATTTTTTTATCGAAATTCATCTTTTTTTAGGTTTTTATAAGCAAACCGTTAACAAAAATAAGAATGCAGCTAAAATCAGCTTTCTATCACTTCTGAGTCTCCAGAAACAGCCTCCCCGTCGGTTACCCCAAATTTCTGGATCTAAGAAACAATATTGAATTTTTTTTTTCGAAATTTAAATATTTTTTATTGCCATGTTCAAGATCTAATTGACAGTGATCTAATGCAACAAAAATTAGAGAACAAAAAGTTATTACTTCAAAAGAATACAGTGCGGTTTAAGGAAAATAAAAACTTTGAAAATATAGAAAAATTTGTAAAATTTGACATCGAATTTTTTTTTTTTTATATTTCTGGAAGCAAACCAGCCACGAAAATGACAATGCAACTAAAATTAGCTTCCTATCACTTTGAGTTCGAGATACAGCCTCCGTCGGTTACCCCCTTAAGCGAAACTTTTAAAACATTTTTTGGAGTAATTAGTCCACCTGGTTTGAATTTTTTTTCAAAAAAAAAAGAAGAATTTGCAAGAAAAAGTTGAACTTTTTTTTAAGAAAATTAAATCTAATTTTTTTTTAGAAATCTAAATCTTCTGAAAAGAATGATGTGCAGATCTATCTGTCTGCTCCAGATTCTGAGTGAAGAAATTTTTTTTGAGCACCACAGCAGCAGGTGGAGGGAGAATACTAGAACACTAATTTTGTCTTTAATGTCTTTTTTCTCAAAAACGGTTAAATGGAATTTGATCAAATCTAGTATGAATAATGACTTGTACTTGGTCTATAATTAGAGGTAAGATTTTTCAGGAAAGTTCGATCGGACTTGTTCTAGAATCATGAAAAACCCTTTTTTGTGAGATTTTACAATTTAAAGCTTAATTTTCTCAAAAATGACTCGATACTTTTTTTTTTAAATTTACCATAAGTTGGAGAAACTTGTCGTCTTCATTTTTGGTGAAAAGTTTTTATTTCAAATATGCTCCTATTTACATAAAATTCATTTTAGTTCAACGGATGTCAATTTTCAGATTTCTAAGAAAATTGACCGATTCAGTTGAAAATACACCAAATGAAAGCTGATAGTTAACTGAGTAAAATATTTGCTTACGTCACATTAAAATTTTGATCCGATATATTCTAGAATCATGAAACGCTAAAATTTCAAATGGAAACGAAATTTCTCAAAATTGACTCGATTAGATTTTTTTTGAATTGAGCATTAGTTGGGGAAACTTTCGTCTCATTTCTGGTGAATTAGTTTTTTTCAATATATGCCTTAATTATAGAAAATGCATTTTAGTTCAACCGGAAGTTAATTTTTGAGTTTCTAGGAAATTATTTCATCGATTGAACTTTAAACTACTCTCAAATTAAAGCTACTGCAAAACTGAAGTAAAAGGTGCTCATCACTTTCCACGTTATTTTAAGAATTTTTCATTAAAATTGAGTTTATGTTATTTTTTCCCAAAAAAATACTAAAAAAAACTGAAAAACTCAAAATTTTGAGAAAATCTCGAAATTTTTTTCCAATGATAAGAGCAAAATGTATTTGTGGCCTTCCTGAGGCTATTTGGTGCATTTATTATTTATATAAGTTAATAATTCGATATTTATTAGGAAAAATTGTCGGTAAATAAGAGTTATTTAAGGGTATACTTAACCCTCTCACACATAAAACGCCATTCGGGGACGCTACCGTAGCGCTTATTACGGGAAAAGTAAAAGTGTTTGTAACTTCACTGTTTTTTAGTCCTTGAGATTAAGGATAGACCTAACTTTCTATACTCTCTTTAATTACATTTTGACTTCATTAACCCGTAGAATAATGACTTTGATAACAAAAATTAAGAGGGAGGAGATCCAGAATTAAATTTCTAAATCGTGACTATCTCAGAAATAACCTGCAATTTTCGGTCTTCAATCTACAGCTGTTTTACGAAAATCAACTTAACCTACGCAATTTATCTAAATCACTTCTAAGAATAAAAAGTTACTCAAAACAGTCAGATCAAAATTGAAAATGGAAGTAGATTGAGAAAATTTTTTCCTAAAATTGAGTATTTCAGAAGTAACCTGTGATTTCTGGTCAATAAATCTATAGGTGTTTTTCAAAATAGCTCCGTGTGTGAGGGGTTAAGTGTATTGAGTGTAATATAAAATATTTGGTCGACGCAAGATTCGAACCCCAAGGGCTGGGCATGAGAAATAACTGTTGCCAGGAGCTCTTACCACTCAGCCACACTGCCGTTCGAAGAATAACTATTTAAAACTTGTTAAAATACCTTAAAATAAAAGCTAAAATTTTTTTAAATGTTTCGAAAAAATCCGGTTTTGTCCGCTTAGATTTGGGTTTTTCAAAAAAAATGCGTAGGTTTTGTCCGCTTAGACAGAAACCACAGTAGTCAGAAGTCAAGAAAAAAATCGAAAAATCAAATTTCGCTACATTATTATGGTATTATTTTTTTTTCACTACAATTTTTTGTTTCTCACTACAATTTTAACGCCCCGTTTTCCTCTTAGACGAACCACACTGCTCGAAAATGGCCAAAAATCGCCAAATTCTTGTCGTTTTGTCCTCTTAGAAGGAGTCTCTTAGACGAATTTGACAGTAAATCTGATCAACTTATTTTTCTCTAGAAATCTTGAAAATTAACTTCCGGTTGCACCAAATTGCAATTTTCTAGAATTCCATACATAGATCCAAAAAACAAAAATATCAAAAAGTAAGAAGACATATTTCTCCAACTCATATCAAATTTAAAATCAATTTTTTCGAGCCTTTTTAGAAAATGAAGCTCCAAATTTGAAATTCTCAAAAAGTTACGTTTTTTTCTAATTCTAGAATATGTCCGATCGAAATTTTGCAAAAAAAATCAGGTTGTCATAGATGGAGACAGACTGTTATCCTGACAAAAAGTCATAAATTTTACTTCAGCCGTTATGAGAGAAAAAGACATTTAAGATAAAATCAGTGTTCTAGAACTCTACTCCCACTTGGTACTGTGGTGCTCATAAAAATAATTTCACCAAAAATCCATGAAAAAATAGACTTTTCCGCGAGCCTCTTAAAATCAGCTCAAAAAATCGTTTTTGCGTTTTCTAGAGCGAATTTATTTTGAATTTTTTCAAAACGATAGTACACGACCTGCGTGCGTTTCTCGTGGTTCATAAAATCGAAAAATAATTTTTCTACTCCCAAAACTCACGAAAAATAGCGTTTTGCTACAAAATATGACTCTAATTTGACCACTCGTTCCTGATTGGTCGAGCAATCAGTGATCCTTGATTATGATTTGGGATGTGAGATTTAGGTTCAATTAATCTACCAGGCTAAACAATTAGGTATCACAATGTATAGTTTCCCCTCAAACACCAAGAAAACGGCATTTCCCACGAGGGGTACTACCCATTAATGGTGTATATGTTTTTCTCGAAAAAATTTTTTTTTCATAAAAATCGAAATTTATTACAAAAAACAGGTTTTTCGGCGAAATGCTAGGTATGGTGGTTCCTAATTTGATATATTCCGGATAAAAAAATGAGCCAAACAGGGGCCTTTAGGATACTATTTGGAATAGCCAATTTGTAGAACTAGCCTTGAACTTACGAAAAACATATGCCAAGTTTTTTTGTGTATAGATACACCGCGGTGCACCGTTACGAGGCCACCTTTTTCAAAATGGAAAAGCTATCTCCTCCTAGGTTTTATTTTGAAATGAACCTTAATTTTTACATAACCTGTGAAATTAGTAGGCAAAACTTTTGAGGAGCGTTTTTGTTGATAAGTGCTCTAATTTTTCTAGAATATGCGAAAAACCAGTTTTTTTTGGACATTATTGATCGAAAAATGTATCTCCTCCTAGTTTAAATTTCAAAATTTCGCTCAAAATTTTGCAAACGAAAGTGCAAAACAAACAGAAATTTCTGAGGAGCCGTTTTTTTTTCAAATTTCGATGTCCAACACAAAATATGAATTTTTTAAGGTCACGTGAAAAATTTTCCGAAAAAAATGTGCTTCAATTTTTTCAAAAGTAGGCTCAAGAGAAAGCTAGGGAAACACTGAAGAGAAAGTTGGCTTACGTCAAGCCGAAATTTTGAAGTTTTAGTGGTCAAATTGAAACAAAAATTATATTTCCACTTAATTTTGAAAAAAATACAAATATAATTTTTTTTTGTTGTTATTTGGGTTGTTTTGTGCTTTTAAAAGATAAACGATTGATTTGGTGCATTTTTATGACATAATTACTGCAGAAAATGTAGAAACCACCATATCCTTAACCCTATAAAGTGGAACTATCAGTGCTGAGGGGTATAGTTTTGCAGATAAATCTGCCGGTACTGACCCTAGGCTACTGCAAACTGGATTCGCCGAGGATGCCATTTTAGTGTAACTTAATTTACTTTCGATCAAAAGAAGACAGATTTTATTTTTTTGAAAGGTAAATTCGTATCACCTAAAACAGCACCACAAAGTGATTGTACAACAAAATTAGACCAAAATTTTCAAGACCAAAAACTACCTTAGGTCATATATATATTTTCAATTTATATGACCTTGCTATCGGGTAGCTGATTTTTTGCTCGGGAAGCCGAGGTTTATTAAAAAATAATATAAATTATTCGAAAAAAAAATCAACAGATTAACCTACAAAATCAGAAAAAAACATGTTTTCTTTTTCATACTTATTTCGGGTAAATTATTTCTATTTGATAACAAGGTGTCCAATCATTATTGTGCAAATGTTTTGAAACAGAACTGAAGGGTGTATCATTTCGAGAAATAACTGAGAGAAATGACAACTAAAAGAGTGAGATTTGAGGTAGAAAAATCTTTTGAAAAAAGTTATGAGGAAAATGATTCGTTACGCAAAAATCACTGTGAAACTTGCTCGTTAAACAAAGCTTTTATAGAATTACTCCAAAAAGACACGATCAGAAGACATACAGAAATTAAACGAGAAAACAGGCGGCATGAAAAAAAAATTGAAGAAAAAAATTTGAAAATTGAAAGGCTAGAGCGCCAGATACAATTTTACGAAGCAATTCTAAATAAAGATGAGACTGAATTTATGTCTATTGATTAATTCGTCTTTATTATTTTCATCATCACTTTCTTTCACTGCCATTTTAATAAACAAATTTACCACAGAGAATAACAGCTTTCATTAATTGCAGGATTTGCTGGTTATAAATTGTTTAAAAAAAAATGCTGGAAAACCCCGGTTATGGAGATTTTGATGAAAAATGAGTAGGTTTATAACGTACTAAGGATCATGGTAAACCAATTTTAAGAATGTTGTATCGCGATATATCGGCTGATCTCTGAGATAGAGACTAATTTTTTTGTATCAGTGTGATCAGTTTACTTTTATGAAAAATGTTTTGCTCTTTAGTTCTTGGGTGGTTTATCAATTACGGGGCCTCCTGGAGATTTTGTGCCATTCTGGTGTTATAATAAAGCTCCTGAAGGCCACGAAATAGATATAATTTGACGATATTGTGTAATACCATATCTAGAATAATTATACCTAGGGTTCGTTTGGTGCTATTTCAAATTTGATACGATGAAATTTAAGAAAAACCTGCAATTTCAAGAAACCTGCAATTTTGAGAGTCAAGAATTGAAATCCGAAGAAAACTATTTTTGATCAGTTCGCCGAAATCATATCAAGAATGAATACGTATGTATTACATATGTAAATTACTAATTTGAGAAACTGTTTTTTGCGGGAGAGTTTTTGATTAGCTGATAAGCCCACGTTTTTCTACAAAAATAACGGTATACTATCTTAGTATTGTAAAGGGGTTTGCGAGATATATTATTTGCATTTTAATTAAAAAACTACAATTTTTATTAAGCTTTCGATTTTTTCAAATACTCATCAGAATGTGCTAATAAAGTAAAATACTTTTTGAGTGAGAATTTTTGCAGGTATGACATCATTTAAATTTGGCAATAGTAGGCCTCGAAATTGCCAAATTAAAAGCCTGCTATTTTAATGCTACAAAATCAGTAAGTTTGGTTACACAATTCGAGGCCTACTATTGCCAAATTAAAATGATGTCGTACCTGCAAAAATTCTCACTCAAAAAATATTTTACTTTATTCGCACATTCTGATGATTTGAAAAAATCGAAAGCTTTATAAAAAATGTAATTTTTCTATATTAGTATCGTACAACTAAAATGCCTATAGAAAAATGCCTATAGTATAGATATCTATTTGAGTATTCAAAAAATCGACAAACGCAAAAAAAAGGTTTTTCTTCATAACACTTCTGAGCAATTAGCGCAAATAAATTAAACAAAAATCTATCGAAAAATTAATTTTTCAACTTTTTATAATTACCAATAAGTTTTCTGTCATCTCGATTTTGTAGTTTGCCAGGTCCATTTGCTGTAGGGAGTGATGAATGGAACATAAAAAGTTTCCCCGCTCTACCTGCAGAGCTAAAGGCCTGGGCGGCAGATTGGACAACCGGTAAAAAGCATGCATCCGCTGTTGGTTGAGCATATAACTAAATATTTCGTGGTTTGAGAGATAATAATAAGGATTTTTATAGTAAAACTAATATTTGATGATTTATCACCATCGATTCTCATGAATAAAGCTTCTAATTAATTAAAGGCACCCTAAATATTAGTTTTATTAGAAAAAATTGTCATTTTTAAACTAAATAAAAAACGCAAGAAAATAAATTGATGTTTAAACATCTGAATTAGTTTTGTAAACAAACAAACTAATAAAAACTTTGCAAATCATTATTTTGTGTAGAAAAATATTATGAAGTTTTTTTGCAAAAGTATTTTGAAAAAAAAATCGTGGTGTATTTCTAAATAATGAGTCTGTTTTTCGGACGATTGAGGCCAGAGGTATTTGTCTGGCCTGGCTTGACCAGGCCAAAAAAATCGTTGGATTGGCTTGGCTTGACTCTAGCCAAGCCAGTGGGTGCTAAGGTCTGATTGAGGCCGGACCATTGTCCCCTTTAATTATTTTTATAAAAATAATAATAATTGTATCATATCCAGTGGTTTTGAGACATAAAATTATAATATTTTTTCCATGAAGAATAGTTTTATTCGACGGTTCAGCTAAACAGCACCTTCAAAAAAAGTAATTTCGCTGAATATTGAAATCTGATTTTGCGCTTAAAACATTCAACTTTTGAATTCTGTTCATCATTAGATAATTAATTATCTTATACTGAATTGGCTGTTTAGCCGAAACGTCGAATAAAACTGTCCATGATAGAAAAAAAATATAATNTTAAACGAACTCTATTGTAGTTAATTCGACAACATGTCTCCCATTGGCATTCTATTAAAAGCTATACTTTTTGAAGATAATGGTGTAAGGAGTGTTACCTGTGGAATCTGTTGTAAAAGTGAAGTAATGTTATCTCGGGATTTATCAGGGTCGACAAGAAAGCCAGTTTGTAGTGGAACAAAAATATCTTCAACATCGCCAACGACCTATAAATATAGAAAGTCAAAATAGCTGATATTTTTGGTATGAAACGATTGCGGGTTTTCGAATGGTTTTGCTCAAATATAATATATCGAAGATTATTATGCCTATGCCTGGAATTTTTGCAAATGGTAATGCTACAACAAGGCACTTGCAATAATTCCAGGCATAGACATAATCTTCGATATTCTGACTAGGTTCTCCTGGGCAAATACTAAAAAAGTAGGAAAGAGATATAGAAAAAAATCGATTTTAAAGCAAAAATCAATTTTAGGCCCCGTAATGGATATAACGCGAAATGTGAGGAATTACGATCGCTGATTTTAGGTCACGTCGTCAATAAAGGAAGTCAATAAAATATCTTTTTATTATATATACATATGTACGGTTTCCTAAAAGTAGATTGAAAAGCTACTTAAAAGATGAGTCATGGCTAGGGTCATACCCGGGAGAAAAATCGTGTTTTAATACAATAAATTCACTAAGGAATGAAAGTAAATGGCTTGTGCAGAATTTATGGCCCATGGCCGTTTATGTGATTCTAATCGTTTTACCGATTTAGCCAATCAGGGCCAATGTAATGTTCTTTTTATTTTCGTTTTACATTTAGGGGACGTTATATACATACGTAATATATATATTTTGGTATATATGTAGTCTATAATATAATATAGACTACAGGATGTCACATTTTTGCTCCCATTCTTAAATGTGACAACCTCTTCATAGAAAATTTGCTGACGATTCACATGCAAATAACCGTTTGTAGATATCTTGCCTGATTAACAAAATTAAAGTTGCGAAGTTCTTAAAAAGAGCATTAATTCTAATTTATTACCATCATTTGTGGTTGACTTAATTCTTCACTCAGATTAAAGAATGAAATTGTGTGGCCATACGTTAGGAAACCAACTTTCAGGGGACAGTTGCCAGCTTCATCTCGAGGTAAAGTATCTAGGATTTGCGGGATAGTTTGGCACACCATATTAACCTTGAAAACAAATTATGAAATAAAAAAAACAAAATGAGAGTTAATTCCCGACGCACCTAATCTACCATTTCCCCGATAATAAGGGAAAATGATAAAAGAGGTGAGTTGTAGCCTTTTTTCGTATAAACTAGGTAGAAACAGCTAAAATCGGCATTTTTAGATTTATTCTCAAATGAAAAATATAAGAAATTATTGGAAAATCCCTTTAAAATCCTCAAAATAATTTGTAATTGAAATAGCAAAGAGCACATGCTCTATAAAAGTGTTTTCCGAACCGATGACGAAGTTAAAAAAAATGGGTTTTTATCACGGTTTCGCCAAAAACCAACAAACAAAATGGTCCGACCTAAAACAAAAATTGCTCCGAAAATAAATAAAATCTGAGCTAGTCGATTTTTTCCGTTCCTACCTTATCTTAAATGCTACATCAAAATGATAAATACAATGCAGTCGGAAAATTAAATTAAGTCAAAAAGGCATGATTTTTAACTTCGTCAAAAAACTAAAACAAATCAGACGCGGTCATTAATTGGTCAGATAACTTACCTAAGGTAGCTTTTTTTCGGTCACCTCACCCTTTGTCCCCATGCCAGTTTTTAACAAAGCAATATATCCCCAAACAGATTTCTACATCCAACAGCCAAGAAAAAACTGAGCGACCAAAGTTTTTGAATTTTTTACCGGAAGTCTGGTAATACCGGAAATCGACCGGTGAAAATTTAAAATGACGATTCTGAGAAAACTGCCCATAGTTTAAATTCGATATTTTGGCATTTGGTACAACTTTTCGTCAGAAATTTTTTGTAATTTGACACCCCAAAAAATTTTAGAAAAAAACGAAAAATCTGTAATTTGACCCCTTTAGAGGTCTCATATGGCAAAAAAAAGTTTGCCAAACATTTTCAGGTCAACTGACTTAAAAGATGAACAAACTGTTATTTGACCCCCTTAGAAGAGTCATATGACAAAAAAATTTCGTCAAAAAGTTGTACTAGATGTCGAAATAGTGAATTTACGCTATGAGCAGTTTTCTCAGAATCGTCATTTTAAATTTTCACTGGTCGATTTCCGGTATTACCGGACTTCCGGTAGAAAATTCAAAAATTTTGGTCGCTCAGTTTTTTTTTGGCTGTTGGATGCAGAAATCTGTTTGGGAATATCTTGCTTTGTTACCTAAGGTAGCTTTTTTTTTAGGTTCGACAGATTTGACTCAAGTCACCACAGTCGACCTTCTTTTTTAAAAGCCAGGTCACTCCAACTGCATTGTACAAGATACATTTTATTTCTTTGTTTTCAAAATATTCTGAAAACCCAAGAAAGATCTAAATCTAAAAGACTGATTTTTGCATTATATAAAGGTCTTTATAAATGCTTAAAACATACCAAACCAGTTCTGATAGCATTATAAGAGACATCAATTGCGAAAATAAAGGCTGGTGGATCTGGCATTTTATTGTTTGTACAATAATCTTTAGTAGCCAAAAACTCATACGAACCCCGACATAATTCTGCTCGTTGAGATCTGTCCATTCGGTAGCCCATATGGTCTGTCATTTGAAAATAATATTGAGGGACTTCGGAAATTGCGTGACACAAATGACATTGGACACTTCGACCACCTTCAATAAATCGCCACTGTGGGCAAACGTAAGCTTTACATCGCTTGCACCTTAAAAATAAGAATTTAGGAAAATTTTGATAATCAGGAAGTTTTTTTGAATAAACCAAAATCGTTTATATTTACCACCCTACTCAAGAGTACTTTTATTGTGTTGATTCAAAAATTAACTCAGGTTCAATTTTTTAGAAGATTATTTTATCTCGATGAGATAGCTCGGAACTGGCACATACGATCGTTCTAAATTGGGCCAGCATACAACTTTTCAAACAACTTGTCACTACAAAGCCGTTTTTTATGTAATATGACCCCTCAGCGTTGTCAGATTACATTAAAAAAAACGAAAATCGAAAAAAATGGCTAAAATGTCAAAAAGATCGTATGTGCCAGTTGCGAGCTAGGTCACCGAGACAAAATACCTTTAAAAAATCGAACCTGACATAGAAAGATGAAGTGTACTCAGCAAGACAATGTCTTATCATATTGACAATGTTGTTAGCACTGTTTTTTTGCCACTTTTTCAGCAAAAATTTCTATAAAATTCGGATTTTGAAAACAACTCATCCGATTGAGTTCTTAGATTGCTCAAACTGAGCACAAATATTCGAAGAAAAATAAATTGAAAAAATGTTTTGAATCAGGGCATGATTTCCAATTTTTTTGATCAAAACTGATAATTAAAAAATTGCAGTAATCACTGAAAAAATCCAAATGAAAAAATCCAGTTTGAGCTATCGAAAAACTTAATCGGATAAGTCGTTTTCACAAGCCGAATTATATGAAAATGTTGGCTGAAAAAGTGGGAAAAAACGACCAGAGGACTCCGTAATAGATATGCTTTATTTTCTTTTTAGATGACATTTTTCAAAAAACTGCGATTTCGATCTCTTTTTTGAAAAACATACGTTGAAAAATAACAAATTTTTCCCAAAAAAAATCAGAACTTCTGCTTTTTGTGTAGTAGCAACGATTTTTTTGTAATTTTGTTGTCTTTAGCTAAGTTTTTACTGAATATTCACAAATTTTGACAGAGGCTCACCTCAAAGGTCCATAACTTCCAAAATCACAAGTTAAAATTGGTGCTTCTCCCGGCGGAGTCTCAGCCATTGCCGTGATCGAAAGTGTCATTGGTACTTGACTCTGTTTTGCCATTTCGCTAGAAACGGGAAGTGAGTACAAACTGGCCCGGACATATCTCGGTGAGCAACTTCCAGCGTCTTCGATTCCTCTCATTGGTTTTGTGGTCACAGCGGGTGGAATGGCGCCCTTGTCGGTTCGGAATGGTTGGTCATTGAATAACGCTTGGTCTGATTGCATTACATCTATAGGGGACGGAATTGTGTCGGGGTCCAATCTTTGTCTAAAATAAGTCAATTACTTTTACGATAAACGGGCTCTTGTATGTGTAACACTCTGACACGTACCGCGGTTGATAAACTGTTCAAAAAAAATTTGGAGTTGAATTAGAAAAAAAGAGTATCACTGGTCTATGAAAAATGGGCGGTAAAATTCTACCTATTTGAAGAATAAACTTAAAAAAACGGCAAACATCGTACTGAAAAGAAATTGATAAGAATTTTTTTGTGTCAAAATGATTTTTTCATATGTTTTTATGTTAAATTTACCGCCGCGGTACATGTGAGAATTAATTTAATGCCCAAAGTTTTTCCCTTCATTAACTTTACTATAACACTACTGAATCTAATTTCTAATCTTACTGGACATTTTTGTTTTCTGGCATTTCACTTAAAGAAAAATTTCAAAAATGTATGTTAATAATTGTTAGCATCGAAGAGCTTTCACATTATTTTTTCTACTTCCAAATTCAAAAAAAAATACCTTTGTTGTTGGGGGTATCCTGGTTGTTGTCCCATACCGGGCCGAGGACCGGACATACCGGTAGGATGCATTCCTGGTCCTCCCATTGGGGGCATACCAGGCTGCTGCCCCATCGGCGGCATGCCTGGTTGTTGTCCCATTTGAGGCGGCATGCCTGGCTGTTGTCCCATTTGGGGCATGCCGGGGCCAGGAGGCATACCTTGTCCCATTTGGGGCGGCATTTGTGGCATACCGGGATTATTCATTGGGGCCATTCCTGGGCGAGGAGACATGCCTTGCCCCATTTTGAGGCGCGGCCATACCTTGCCACGATAACGACATTGTGAAGGTTGGGACATCGGATGCCATTCCAGGCATCTGTCCCGGTTGAGGCATACCCTGCATTGGGGGCATACCAGGAATTTGTCCAGGTTGAGACATACTTGGCATTTGTGGAGTTTGTCCCATTTGGGGCGGCATGCCTGGCGTTAATCCAGGCTGGGGCATACCAGGCATTTGTCCGGGTTGGCTCATTCTAGGCATTTGTGGAGTTTGTCCCATTCGGGGCGGCATACCTGGCATTTGTGACGGTTGAGACATCGGAGTCATTCCCGGCATCTGTCCCGGTTGAGGCATACCCTGCATTTGTGCATTTTGTTGTCCCAACTGACCATTCATAGGCTGCCCCATTCCCATTCTGGGACCGCCCATCTGCGGCATATTTGGCCCTGGTGGCATTCCTGGAGCTTGCCCCTGTTTCGGTCCCAAATTCATCTGTCCCATTTGAGGTACTGGGTTAAACTGGCCTGTTCCAGGCTGAGGCGGACCGTACCCATTCATTTGCCCGTTGGGACGCATCATTCTATAATTTATTTTTTATCAAAAGTTGACACTTCTTATTTTCAAATTAGAACCGAACAGTTGGAATTCACTGGAAGAGTGATACAGTATATTTGAAACGCTTCAATATTTTCGATTTTTTTTTAAATATTTAATTCATCTTATTTTGACGATCATTTTGATAGGGTTTCAAGTCAGGAAAAACCATTAATGCTTTCACAATTTTTCTACGATCATTTTTTGAAATTTCTCAAGTGAGCAAAATTTAAGTCAACCATAAAATAAGTATTATTCGAAAAAAAAATTGAAAATAAGTGAAGCTTTATAATAAAGCCTTTATTTTTAATAAAATTGCTTGAGCACATTCGCGCTTATCAAAGATTTCATTATAAGCAACAAATTTTAGAATCCAACTTTATGTTACCAAAAGATGGCGGAAAGATGCCAAAAATGGCTTCGAAGGCTTACCGAGAAAAAAAATGCACGTATTTTACAATTTTCTTTCAATTTATTTAACCATTTGCACTGCGAAAAACTTATTTTATCAAAATCTGCCGGATCTCTACTAGGTCCTTAAGGGGGTATGCGACTCTGATTTGACATTTTCTCGGTGAAATATACTGAAAACTAACAGTTCATGAGAAAACCGAAAATGCTAATTTGTAGATCTATCCTTAATCTTGCGAAAAAGTACATCACAAATTATTTTTGACCATTACACAATGAGGTACAGTATCGTAACAAGGTGACATTTTCAAATTTCAAAATCTATCTCCTCCCAGACGGTATAACCAATTGAGCTCAAAATTTTCGTAACGGTAGTATATAAATTTGTAATGGAGAGCTTTTTTCGATCCGGTGACTGAAAAATTCTAGAACGCCAAATAACCGCCGATTTTTAACAATTGCAGACTTCAAAAATCTATCTCCTCCGAGGATATGTTTGCAAAATTAGCTCAAATTTTATTCAAGTATTCCTCAGAAAATTTTAAAGAGATAATGGAGAGCTTTTTTGCAAATTTCGAGCTAGAACTCGAAATATGATTTTTTTGGTCATTTTCCGAAAAAAAATAGTGCTTCGATTTTTTCCGAAAGTAGGCTCAAAAGAAAGCCAGTGAAACACTGATGAGAAGTTGGCTTACGTCAAGTCGATATTTTGAAGTTTTAGTGGTCAAATTCGAGCAAACGTTATTTTTTAACTTCAATCTTTTAAAAAATACTTAGAAAAAATCGAAAAAATGCGAAAATTTCGAATTTTTTTTTGATGATGGGTTCTTAGTACACTTAATTATCACCCCCGTATCAATTTGGAGCATTTTTAATGCCTCTAAGGCCTTTATTAAATCAGAGTCGTATACCCCCTTAAGCGGGTCGGTGCATTTTGGCAGATTTGCACTTTTTCATTTTTTTTCGCTTGATGGGAAACTTTAAGTCACTTCAAACATTGTGGACAAAAACTTTTTAAGACCGTAACTTGGAACTTCTGAGCTCACTTTGTATAGTCTGATGTTTGTCATATCGATAATTTTTACTTTATAAATCGTCTTTTGAAATAAAACTCAAAAAAACGCGCGTTTGCTATCAAAGATGTCTAAATTACAGTTAAATTAATTTTTTTATTAATCAGAAGCTCTAAAAAATGGTCTCGACAAACGTTGAAAATTTGTTAAATTTCGATTTATACGTCAAAATCGAAAATTTAAATTGTTGAAAAAAGACGGAAAAAAACAAAATTTTAGCAACATCCAAAGAAATATTTTTTTTCATAGAGTAAGGGAGTAGGTGTCCGCTCTTTATAGGTACCTTTCAATCACAGCCTATAACAGTTCTAGTGCCAGTTGTTAAAAATCTGAGGATAGTCGTTTGTTATGATCCTAAGGCCTACTCGTCTAACGATTACACATCTCAAAGTCAACCTTGTTACATCACCACCCACCAGGGGTGAGTCCTATTCTTAGACACTAACGGTTTTTTTTAAATCTAGTCTTCTTTTAGACCCCTACTACAGAAGCGTCTCAAAATTTACCACAAAGTAGCGAATAAATGAGAAACAAACAAAGTTGATGAGAAGGAATTCTTCGATTTTTCACTTTTTTTCTTCTAGAATCTCACTAAACCGCCGATTTGCCAAGTTTTCGACTTCAAAACTCTAATCTTCTTTTACGACGCAATGTTTAGATCAAGCCATTTTTTTTCGACTAAGGTACATAAAATATAAGCGGCTCCAAAACGTGAATCGAGACCAGGGAACTTTTTGAACAAAAAATTCTAAGAATTCTAGAAATATTGAATGAAAGTAACCGGAAATGAAAAATTCGAAAAAAAAAGTTCTGCTGATCGAAACAAAAAAGTACGCACCAAAATTGAAGCTGAGATTTCACGAATCAAAAAGTTGGGCTTACAGCTAAATCAAAATTTTCAACCAATAGCGTCAAATTCGATAATTAGGTTTAACATCTTTTGGCTTAAAAAGAATTTAACTCTGTTTCTAGCAAATACGCATTAGTACTACATTTCCGATTAAGTCTTTAAATGTCATGCATACGCTTTTCGGTCGGGTCATATTTATCCAATAAAAAATGTTCTATCATGGTGGAATACCGGTTTTTATGCGGGTTTAAAGCAAAAAATTATCGAATTTTGAAAATTCTAGATTTGTTCTAGATTGTTTTGAAAAAACAAATAATTGCCACCATGCGAGATTCCTTGGGCCAACTTTAGTCATAACCGATATTAAAATGTATCATAAATTATTTCTATAAAGGGCTCAAAAAAAACCAACACCTACCCTTAAATGAAATAAATTTTAAACGGTGGATGGGTCGGTTCACACAATTTGGCAAGTTTGAGTGTGATAAAATTTTTTTAATTCTGGATAAAAAAGGGCTTCGATGGACTTCTGCCAAACCGTAGTTTCACTTCAAAAGATACAATTCAGAGTATAAACAAGAGCAAAGAAACAAAACGAAGACATATTTGAATATAGTGAAAGTAACCATTCCCAATATTTTTAGCTAGGGATTTCAGAAAAATTAATTTGAAAAATTTTGAACAAGAAATGGGGAAAATTTTCAATAATATTTCCAAATAGTTTCGACCGAAAATCCAAAAAAAATCATATGATTTTTAAATAGCATATAAAAAATATGTGGTCACATACGCGAAAAGTTAAAGTGGCCATTTTGAAGAGTTTTTTTCGTTGATTTAAAACAAATGACAGTCCCTGACCCTTAAAGCGCATTTTCATTCTCTAAAATCTGTCGCTTTAAGGGGTCAGAGGGGATTAAAGGCGCTTTAAGGGGTCGGTGCATTTTTCTAGTGAAAACAACTTTTTTATAAGATTTTTTGTCAAGTTTTGTAATCAGCCGACGATTTGCTTTAAGATCCGACAGAGTGAATTTATTATCAGTGATTGCCTCAAGGCTTAATGCTCAGTTAAAATTTCAAGAAAATATTTTTTTTTAGTTTCAAATATTACGTTGAATATATTGAAAATGAATTTAATTGCGGTAAGACTGGCAAAAATATCAGATGATAAATACACCACGGACTCAAAAACTTTTTCAAAAATCATTACGTTTTTGCGTATTTCATTTGACGATTTTATGTTACAATTATGGAAACATACACTTTTAGGAATTACCTGAGACTCCCACTAAGCAAATAAATACACACTTTTTGGGCGCGAAACTTGATATTCAACAATTATATGATGATATCGAGTTTATCTAACGATAATATGCAAAAACAATGCATAATTTTTAAAATGTGCTTTAAGGGACAAATTTTTTTCTCGAAAATTTGTCGCTTTAAGGGGTCATAGGAGATTAAGCGCGCTTTAAGGGGACTACTTTGAAGGGTCAGGGACTGTACTGTAAAAAAAATTGAAGAAAAAATAAGCCATTTTCATAATGTTCGGAAGTGTTTTCAAAAATTTCTCATAATTTGTCGACTTCGAAAAGTTTAATTCGAACTTAAAATTTTCTTAAAAAGCAGTAACTCAAAAATTCTGTAGTTACAAAAGTTGCCTGGAGTATGAAACATTACTTTGGTGGTATATATGATCTAAAATTTCTTTAAAATGTTTATATTGAAAACTGTAGAAGTGCTCTGTATCGAAGCTGATACAGAAGACGATAATTTCGGATAACTCAAGCAATTTGTAATATGAATTGTGCGGTATTATTGTAGTCGCTATTATCTCCGATAGAAATAATTCGGACAACCCTTAATTAACTTGATTTGAACTTTGATATTTATATGGCATTTTTATAACATTTACATAGACCTCTTGAATATTTCCTGGTGAAATTGTTTGATAACACACCGGACTTTACGTTTTTGCAAATTAGCTTATGACTAAATTATGAATCACGCAGGAAATCACATTTAAAATCTTCTGTTGGAATTCGAGGGATTTTTATAAAAATCAATTTTAAATTTTTTCGTCCGACAACCCATCGTAAAAGCACTGTAGGCACGAATAAAAAATAAAGGTCTTCATAACGTTTTCGTCAGAAATTTAATAATAAATTGATAGTATTAAATTAATACGTCCTAAAAAAATAATCACCCAACTTTTAATCACGAGAATCAATCTCTTATTATTATTTTTCTCTGAAACAATCTAAGTTATCGAGTTATCATCAAGGTCAAAACAAGCTAATTAGGTACTTTAAAATCTTCACCAGGCTATTTTTTAGTATATTTCTCATTAACTGGGACCCAGTTACTGAGTTCGAAAAAAAAATCCGGTTGAGTGAGTCTACTATAAACTGTCACCCTTTTAAAAATTATACCCCTAGTGTTAAAAATTTTTGACAAAAGATTCCCAAAATTAAAACTACTCTCGATTCTTCTGATTATCTTCGTAAAATTCTCTGAATTTCGTCTTTAATTCCCTCTAAATCTATCAAAAAAGGTCAATTTTTTTTGAAAATTTTCCAAGGGCGAATCTGAACTTTTTATTTCTCAGTCAAAAGTCTTAATTTTGTGTTTTAAGGGATGAATATGATAAAAAAGTTTTTATCTGCTACGTGTCACCCTAGTCTCTGTTGATTCGCTTTATATTGATTGTTTTGTTCACCGAGTCACCCGCCGCTGATTGGCTGTGGTAATTACATGTGGCGATATGGAGCTCTGTGATTCGTCAGAATTCGCAATCGTGGGGGTTTGCTTATTGAAGAGAAAGCTACATTACTACATCGATCGTTATGCTCGGTGGGGGATAATTTTAGTGAAAATTGTGACTTTTTCGAATTTCTGGTTCAAATTTTTTAAATCTATTTTTTCTGGAGACATTTTCTGATAAAAATTTCAAGGGTCAAAAATAGGTACACCGGGACTTCATTTTTTAAGACAAAGATTTTTTAAATTACACAAAATGCGTTACAGTCCTCGCTCCCTACGTGGTACGAATATCGATCCGAAAGAGGTGAACTAGTTAGGGAACATCACAATACTTCTACTAGACTTTGTTTTTGAGGGCAAACATCTGGGAAACTATACATTGTGAGGACCTAATTGTTTAGCCTGGTAGATTAATGAAACCTAAATCTCACATCGCCAAATCATAATCAAGGATCACTGATTGCTCGACCAATCAGGAACGAGCGTCAAAGTAGAGTCATATTTGTAGCAAAAATTTCCGTGAGTTTTGGGGGTAGAAAAATTATTTTTTCGATTTTATGAACCACAAGAAACGCACGCAGGTCGTGTACTATCGTTTTGAAAAATTCGAAATAAATTCGCTCTAGAAAACGCAAAAACGATTTTTGAGCTGATTTTAATAGGCTCGCGGAAAAGCTATTTCTTCCTGGATTTTTAGTCACAATATTGAAAATATATATGAAAGAACAGCTGATGCTAGCATGTCCACCAATCGATGTTTCGGCCAAAACCGACCAGTTAGGTTAAATTTGTAACATATACGATCTGTGCCAAATTTTTATTGCGCGTTTAGTGGTGTGAATTATTTTTTTCCGAAAATCAATATTTTTCTCAGGAAGTCGATGTTTACTCGAAAATACGCATATTCATAAAAAAAATAGGGTTTTTAGCGTCGGAAACCGCCTAGTGTAGAATAATGTAGACTAATTTTATTTTTCAAACGAAGATCGTTGATTCTTTATCACAAAAAATTGTCTTCTGGGTCGCGGAAGGTGCGGGAATGTGGAAAAATTTTTTTTTAGTTTCAGATTTTCAAAATTTTTTCTAAGTATTTGAAAAATTGATAGAAAAAAATTTTCAAAAAAAAAATTTTTTGCGGGCGTTTAAGCTGATTTAAAAAAAAGAAAAAAATTTCGAAAATTTTTTTCGAAATTTTCAAAAAAAAAAAATTTCGAAATTTTTTTCATTTTCTTAAAATTGCGAAAACGCCCGCAAAAAAAATTTTCCGAAAAATTTTTTTGCTACCAAATTTTCAAAATACTTAAAAAAATTAAGAATCAGAAAACAATAAAATTTTACAAAAAAATAATTTGAAAGTAAAACAAAGTATGAACCCCTGTCATTTGATTCATTCGGTAATTTTGAAAAAAATTGCAGAAAACCAAACAAAAATATTTGGAAAAAAGAAGGCCGATGAAAGGGGATTTAAATGTTGAAAATATTAAATTTGTTAAAAAATAAGCCCCAAATCGGCCGAAGGCCGATAAAAGGGGATTTTATGTTTTAATTTAAATTTGTTTAAAAATGAGCCCCAAATCGGCGGTTGGCCGATAGAAGGGGATTTTATGTTTTAAATTAAATTTGTTTGAAAAATGAGCCCCAATCGGCCAAAGGCCGATAGAAGGGGATTTAATGTTTTATTTTAAGTTTAATTTTGTGGAAAATGAGGGAATTTTGTGTTGAAATTATTTAAAAATGAGCCTCGAATCGGCCCAAAGAATGACAAAAGTGGATTTATGCTTATTATTCACAATCATCGAAGAATGAGCCCAAAATCAGCCGAAGGCCGATAAAATGTTTTAATTTATTTTTGAAAGAATTAACAAATTTTTCTAGAAAAATTGATAATTTTTTTCCAAAAATTGATAATTTTTCTCCAAAATTTGAAAGTTTGTGAAAAAATTAGTTTTTTTTAAATTTGTAAATTTTTCTTTAAATTTAACAAAAATTTGAGAATTTCATTTTTAAAAAATGAACCAAAAAAATTTTGAAATCTTTTTTCGAATAATTTTGCAACAAAATAAATTTCGTAAAGATTTTTGTCACAAATTTTAATTTTCTCACAAATTTTACCATTTTCTTTAAGTTGTTTTATCCTTTTAAATATTAAGGAATATGGTTTTTAAAACAAAAAAGTTTCAAATTTTGAAAAAATTATAAATTTTTCATAAAATTTGTAAATTTTCTTTCAAATTAGATATTTTCCCAAAATTTTAAAGCTCTCATTTCAACAAAATTAAGTTTAAAAACATTTAAATCCCTTTTATCGGCCTTCGGCCGATTTGGGGCTCATTTTTCAACAAATTTAAAATTTTAACATTAAATCCCCTTTTATCGGCCTTCGGCCGATTTGGGGCTCTCATTTCAACAAAATTAAATAAAAACATAAATCCCCTTTTATCGGCCTCGCGCCGATTCGGGGCTCATTGTTCATCAAATTTAAATTTTAAACATTAAATCCCTTTTTATCGGCCTTCGGCCGATTTGGGGCTCATTTTCAACAAATTTAAAACATAAAATCCCCTTTTATCCGCCTTCGGGAGATTAAGGGCCCTTTTTATATGCTATTTGAAAAATCTATGACATGGTTTTTTTATTTTCGGTCAAAATTAATTGAAAATATTTCGAAATTTTCCTCATTCTTGTTCAAAAATTTTCGAACTAATTTTTCTGGATCAGTCAGCTGAAAATATTGAGAATGCCACTTTTACTTTATTCAAATATTCAGTTATTGAGATATAAATATACTGGAGCTTACCATGAGGTTTAATTAACCAAACGAAAACTTCCAATTTTTTGAATTTTCGGATTTTTTTTTTGTAAGTATTTTTTCTCCGACTGGAAAAAAAAATTTTTTGATGAAAATTTTTTTGCAGGCGGTTTAGACAATGTGAAAAAATGAAAAAAAATATTTTCGATTTTTTTTTTCGAAAAATTTTTTTTTCGAAAATTTTTTTTTTCATTTTTAAAATTGGTCTGAAAAGTCTGCAAAAAATTTCAGCAAAATTTTTTTTTCTAGTTCATAGAAAAATACGCTGAAAAAAATTCGAAAATTCACAAAAAAAGTGTAATATGACACCATTTATCTGAGATATATGTACCAAAAAATGGTACTAACTAGTTCACCAAGGGCCGGGTAATTTGATGAGAAAATATTTTTGTGGATCAAATGGGCATCCCTTTTTTCTTACTTTTATGTTTTTTTTCTCGAAAAATCGAGGTTTGGGAGCCCCAAAAAAATCATAATTTTTCATTTTTTTATTTTTTTTTCAAAAAGCTGGGTTAATTTCGATTATAAGTGACGTTGACTCAAATACGACCGATTTGGCGATCTATTGATATTAATTAAATACTTGAAAAACCAAAAATCGCTATATTTGATCAACGTGACTACGAAAAAAAAATGGCAAATTTTTTTTTCATTTCTCCAATATATTATTCCACCCCAAGAGTTTCGGAACAAGCCACCCATTAATTCTATTATTGTCGAAATTATATGGTGGGACACGCTACTGATGACCCCGCGGAGGGCGTGTACTATCGAAACTTGAATTTCGATGATTTTTTCTTTCCAAAACAGTACTTCTAATTCCTAAAAATCCATAATTTTTGATTAAATGCTTAAAATTAGGACAAGATACTTTCAAAATGATGAAAAAGTAGGTTCCTGGCTAAGTATGGAGATAAAAATACTACCAGTCATCTTCAAATTGTACATATTTTCAGAAAAAAATATTCAAAATAAAATCGGGAAAATTTGTTGGTTCAGCCTTCATTTCATAGGACGCTTAGGATTGTGGGTGCTTCCAGTATGTGCTGGGGAAAAATAAGGCGTTTTAAAACTCAAATATCTTTTGTGAGATTGAGTGAACGTTTATTTTTCCAATTGTATATTGTAGTCCGTAACCTTGAGAAGTCAAAAATTGATTCATTTCTAGAAAATATTATCACATCACACCTTTAAATGCATAAAACCTAATTGCTGGTATTTCTTTTCATTGAAGTATACCGTCATATCCACGTATCCAAAAATCACATAATGCGATATTATTGATCAGAAAAAATTCTCTACAATTGCAACCAAGCATATTTTATAAATTCATCTTAATTCGCCGAAAATTATTTTTGAAAATTCCTTGCTTAGTTAAATATAGGCAAAATGTAGATTATTTTACAAAAAAAAGTAAACCTCACGAACGGCACATGCGATTTCTTTTCTCTTTTTCAAAATTCTTCTCTATTATCTTATCAAACTTTTGAACCAAGCAATTTTAATATTTTTTTTTATATTTCTCGCAATCACTATTTTATGCTGATTTAATGCGCGCCATTATTATATTGATTAGGCTAAAAATTGAAATATTGAAAAGGCGCAAAAATCTGAACAACTATCATATTGAAATACTTTTCAATTTAGAATTACTTTTTCTTGCGAGTTGTTTTTTTATTCTGAAATGATACATATCTAGAATTATTTTCCGTTTTTATGCAAGTCCGAAAAACGATATTTTTTGGAAATTTCTAGAATATTGGTCAAAAAGTTTCCCAATTATTTTGTCTGAATCTCCTGAAAAATTGTCACTTAGGTTATTTGTTTTTGATCATCTGTCATTATATCGGGCATTCATTAGCAAGCGATTTCAATGTTCTAGAAAAAAAAATATCCAGAAATAATTTGGTGTTTTTTAATTGCAAACGATTCCCGAGGTGCTGGATGGTCAGATGCAATTGAAAAAATAGCGACCACCTTCGCCGTAATTTTGAATTTAACAGTAATCTGATACAATCCCACTACGCCGACACCTACCTTTAAGCTCTTAAAAAGACACGCAGTTCGTACCTACTCCTTCAATTTTCATCATTTTTTATTATTTTTTTGCGTGAGGCTCGGAAGAAGCCTAACAAATAATGCAAAATTGCTTTTGTTTAAAAATTTGCTTTCGGCGCCCAAAACAGCAAAAAATGAAAACAAAAATTATTTGATTTATTTATGATTTAAATTGAAAATGCGCTCATTTGTTTTCTTTGACGCTACCGAGTTAAAAATTGCACCAAAATCCTTAAAAGTGTTTTTATTAAGGAAAAAATTATTTGTGAAGCATTTTTTCTGGTTTCAAATTTTGTCAAAAATTTAGGCTCAAAATGAAAAGTTGCCATGGCCCCCAAGAGACGCCAAAGCAAAATTTCGAAAAAAACTCTCTAGTTTATTGTCAAACAAGTCTTGTGCTTTCAGATGCAGTATGAGTCGAAACTATATCTCTCAAACTGGTGGAGGAGATAGCTTTGCTGAGCCTCCCAAACTGATCATTTCAAAATTTCAATTTTTAGTTTTTGCGTTTTTGTCCGCCGAAGCAAAATTTTAAAATAAAGCGCTTTTGCATTATTTGTGAGGCTTCTCCGGAGCCTGACACCAAAAAAATAATAAAAAAATTGATGAAAAGTGAAGGAGTAGCACTAACTGCGTGTCTTTTTAGAGGGCTTTTTAAAAGCGTAGGTGCGCGTAGGTGGATTGTATCAGATTACTGTTAAATTCAAAATTACCGCGAAGGTTGTTCTGTTAGTTACAAATGTTTTTGGAATATCACCTTTGCTAGTTTGACGGGAAATGACCTTGGAAGAGCTCAAATTTGCGACACCCACTCCCTTAAATGGAACATTTTTATGTACCGTAAAGTATAACACAAAACAAATACAGCCAGGAGTTTTATATAATTTTTTTTTAAATTTGAATTTTCCTTTGTTTTTTTATTTAGAATTTTAAGATGTATAAAAAATGAATAAAAAAGTTTTCAAAAAAGATAATTTTGAAATATTTTTTTATCTCAAAACCATAATAATTCGCCTTTTTTATCAGGCGTCATAACTTTGAAAAAGTGACTAATGAAATCGCAGGATTCTAGAATTAAGTCGACAATCGAGTGATGTGATTGGATACTGGCTCAAAGTTATGACGCCTGATAAAAAAGGCCACCTAGGCATCATTTTCGATATAAAAAAAGTACGATTTTGGACACGTTTTTTGCAATTCTTCCTTTTGGGTCTTTCGTAAATATGCATTAAAAGTTCGAAAAACAACTCCAAAAACGTGTACTAGGTAGGGACACATAGACCGCCTCCAAAAAGTGTACTAGTTGGTGAGCGAGGACTGTATAAAAACTATTTTTTTGTTCCAGATTAACTATATTATAGTTGTAGTTATTATACATTTGTTTCGTTTGAAGACCTAATCAGGGAAATTTCAAATGGGTCATTGCGAGGGAGTCTTCGATAATGTAAGTTCGATTTCACCGGCATTAGTAACTTATTGTCACGCGGTGTCTGGGAGACTCTGTCTTGTCATATCTCACTTTTTGTGAATACGAGTTGTCGATAAATAAATTTGCACTCATGAAATGAAATAACTTTTTCGATCCACAACAAAAAACGTTCCCACAAAAGTTGACTGTTATTTGCAAAAATAATGATACCTCTAGATTTAAGGGGGTTGTATAGGGCTTTTTCAAGGGCTCATAACTTTTTATTCCTACATAACATCTTATAAAAATGTAATTAATGGTAGTTCGTAATCTCGAGAAGAAATGTTTATCCAAATTTTTATCATAGCATGTTCGACCAACCGGTAAATTAAGTTAACCGCGAACAAAATTTTTTTTTTAAAGTCGTATTTTTTTCATCTTACTTCAAAAGAATTTGATTTTTCTACAGAACATGTATATTTGACAAACAAAAAAACTAATAGTGTTGTTTTTTCGATAATTACCCTCAAAGTGCTTCAAAAATAATAATATAAATTCATTTTTTTCGCAAAATACCGATTAAATTTTCTGGGTACGAATGGACGTGTTGAAAATCGATATTTGTCAGTCAATTTCACTGTTTCTTGCATAAAAATACTTTACGAGTATAAAATAGACTGTATTAGACAAAAATCTTTCCTGGGCAACAAAAAAGTTATTTTTCTATAAACCCTACCTATTGTTTCCCCACATTTCGCGTCTATTTTTCTCTTGTTTTCATTATTTTTGGTGATCAAATGATAGAAAATATCGCGTCAATTATTTTACAATCGTAAAAACTTTATGGGGTTAAGATAATGAACGATTATGATTGGTTTAACTTTAAACCAATCAGAATCGGGCTAGGACTTCAAAATTTCGAAAAATAACTAAAAATTGATTTTCGATTTGAATTTTACGTATTTTACATGCTACGATGTTTTGAAAACTTGCTCATCGTGGTTTTCTTTCTCACTTCGCGTCATAACTGTGATGTCAGAAAATGTATAAAGATCTTCTCTGTTTTGACGCCATAAAAAATACAGTATCGTTTATGGTTAATTCAAAGATAGGGAGACCCTATGAGGAAATTTTCAATTTTGAAAAAAAAAATGATTGGAATAGTGTTCAGCATCAAAAAAAAGGGTGGCAAAAAATTTGAGGTCAGTCACGTGACCAGATTTTTTTTTATCGTGAATAGAAAAAATCGTTAAACTGGTGGGACAGCTAGAGGAGAAACGATCATAGTAAAGTAAATCTGAAAAATATTTGAAATATCTGAAACATCTACATGCCCTTCTTTTTTCTTTTTCCGAATTTCGATCTAGGAGCGCAAGAAGCAAAAATCGCCAAAATTGACGAATTGATCACTGTAAGGACACAACTGTTGTCAGAGTCCTTATATTTTGTCATTGTTGACAATGCCTTGAGAATCATTTTTGCAAAATTTGAGATCATATACATTTCCCTTGATTTTATGAATTTTTTTGAAAATTCGAAATATATAGACCTTTTTTCATTTTTTGCTATATAACTGGTAGTCAGTCTATAAGACAGACAGAGTATAAATTGACACATTTGATAAGTTCATTACAATCTCTATTAATGTCTCCATGCCCCTTTTTTTTCTTTTCCGAATTTCGATCTAGGGACGCAAGAGAGCAATTCAAATCGACGAATTGATCACTGAAGGACACAACTATTGTCGAGTCTTTATATTTTTTCATTGTGACAAATGACTTGAGGATCATGTTGCAAAATTTGAGGTCATATTACCAATTTCCTGGTGTTTTATGAATTTTTTAGTAAAAACTTAAAATTTTTTGACCGTTTATTTTTATTTTTTGCTATATAACTGGGTCATTCTATAAGACAGACGGGTGATAAATGACACTTTTGATAAGTTGATTACGGTCTCTATGGAAGTTCTCCTATACCTCTTCATGTCATTTTCAATTTTGATCTAGGAGCGCAGAGAGCAAAATCGTCAAAATCGACGAATGATCACTGTAAGGACACAACTATTGTCAGAGTTTTATATTTTTGTCATTGTGACAAATGTCTTGAGGTCATGTTTGCAAATTGTGAGATCATATTACATATTTCCTGGGTTTTATGAATTTTTTAGTAAAACTTTAAAATTTATTACCGTTTATTTTTATTTTATGCAAAACTCTAACCAATTGGCAGATTTGATAGAAAAAAAAATTTCAAACTGATGACAAAGTTTTTTAGTGTTTCTGCTTGTTATTTATGTGATTGGAAATAAATCAGTCAAAATTGAGTAGTTTTGATGCCCTCGCGAACAATGAACGTTTCAATCGTTTTCCTCTGGCTTGATAGAGTGCTTACATTTGGTATATTGGTTCCAGAGAAACTCTCCCTTTATAAATTTTATTGCTTGACTAACATTTCTTTGTGCGCCCAATCGGATAAGCCTCATTGATTCGCCCTATCTTGGAACTGTCAAATGTGCATTTTCACCCAGCAAATAAATTTCCGCTATGCACAAGGATAGTGGTTCACAGTCTTTCAGAATTTGCCCTGAATAATTTGAATAAATATTATAATATCAAACAAGATCTATTTACTTTGGATATAAACTTTTTTGAAGGATAGAACGGAATTTGCTGTCAGTTGCTTTTGAACCATGAAAAATAAGTAAAGTTCAGATATATATGACTGAAGCTCATGCTCAGCGTACACAACTGCATCGATACTGTCTATAATTTTCGCTTGAGCGGTCAATAAATCAAGAAACACTGAAACAAAATGACCTTCAGGTCCGTCAAGCAATTTGAAGGTGTTTTTGGTTTATATATATTTGATATATTAATAATCCCACGGAAGTGAAAACAAAAGTGACCACACTGTTTATAATCTTCATAGAGAATTCAAAAGAATTTTGATGTTTAAAAATCCAGCACATGGAAAATCAGGCAACGATTAAATATTTTTTTTCACAAACAAAATTATACGATATAATTTTATTAAAACGTCACGACATTTCATTTCGGTCTTTACAATTTCATATTCTGAAGAAGTATCATCAAGTTCCAAATAAAATA
>SCLH01063320.1:0-27936 GCA_004367855.1 Oikopleura vanhoeffeni
CCTTATTTAGCCATTATTTTGAATATATTGTTTCGCAAACTGGAACAGCGAAGGGATATTTAGCATGGTTTTCAGAGTCATATAATCATCTGAGAATTAACTTAATAGTTTTGTCATTTTTTGCTCCTTAGCGAGCTCTTTTGTTATAATTAACCCGATGGTTATTTATCGCTCATTCGACGTCGACCTTCCGATTATTTGAGGTGACTTTAGTCTCTACGAGACTTTAATAATTCGACTGGACTGGTTAGAAAGGCGATTCACGGGGTGCGTACCGAGGGCCCCAAAAGATATGGGAAAACATAAAGGGCAAGGAACAGCAATGACAGGCGCGTGATAATTCACTTACAACGGGCTTTCCCAGCACCACCTTTGAGGAAATCCTGCTCAATTTTGGACCAGTTTTTGTTCTCTGCAGACCTTTCAGTACATCATTGACCTTAATTGGTAATACGTTCATTAGAAAGTCGACCCTCGGTGTTTTTGAGGGTATTTCAAGTCTCTACGATTGAGTTAAGATTGACCTTGAACTTGAACGGTCATTGAGATCGACCACACGTGGTTCGCCAGGCCTTAGCAAAAAAGATGGTTCATAAAAAACGCTTTAAATTTCACCTGCCAAAAAAATTATTGGTTTTAACTTTTCAGTACGGAAGCGCGTAGAAACTGGCGTCTGACACCCGTAAAATCTTCGAAAATTGACGCGAAAATCGATTTTTTTTGAAATCTAACAAACAAGTACTTCAGTCTTAAAAATACCAGGAAAATTTTTTTCTACAAGATAAGCTTTAAGGGGGTGATCACTCGGCCGACGTGGAGTCAAATTTAACTTACGAGATTAATAGCATTGGTTTGACTTGTTTTCTCCTTATTTCGTTAGCTTGAACCAGATAAATGATCATCTGACTTATAAAATAATTTTTGCCTATTTATAGGGAAGATTTGAATCCGAACTTTATTTTTTGATTCGTAAAATTTAAGAAACAAATCAAAGCATTATGAAAATTTTCGCGCATTTTTTGTTCCAAAATTTTTTGCTGATTCTTTTCTTATAAATTTATGAATAAAGCTTAAAAAATAGCCACTTTAACTTTTTTGCTGCTGTTACATATTTTTTGACTGCTGTTTGGAAGAAATCATTAATATGTTTATTGTCATTTTTTTGTCGACTTTTTAAGAAAAATATATGGAAATTTTCCCGCAAATACAAGTCCAAAATTTTTTATGGGAGATTGGTTTTGCAACTCTCATAAAAAATCAGCAAGAATCACATATTAAGTTTTGTATTATTAAAATATCCGGATGTCAACTAATGAGTTGGTCGTGCGATTACCATTTCCTAAAACTATCGATGAAATTTTTAACACTCGCTGTGACATTCGATAAGTGCCTGTGGCACTTAACTATTTAAAAATTTTATGGCTGGTCAAAAATTCCAAATAAAAGTTGTGGGTGTAAATAGGCGCCATTATTGAGAGTAAGAACATTTTAAATTAATAAACGCAATTAAGGTCAATTTGTATCTCAAAAAAAAGTTGTTTTTCTACTTTTTGCCATTTTTGACAGTTTTCATGAAAAAAAAACTCATATACAAGGGAATTTTTAATACGCCAACACACGAAATCAAGACTTTTTAGCGCGCCTTACCCGACAATGTTTCTGAAGTTATATTAATACGTCCTTCATAACAAATCTACTAGTCCGGTTACGTTGGAAAGCGATTACAGTGGACGAGCGTGTTTTTTATTAATTCACCAGATAAGTAGTATGTTCAAGAAATTAAAATATAAACGTCGCAAGAAATGCAACCTTTTATGAAGATAACAAAAATAAAAAAAATATATTCACATCTTTTTTTCATATATCTCTCTGAAAAAATGTTACCAAGATCGCCAGGACGATGACCCTTAACACATGAACCGATTTTTTGACTTTTGAAATTACCTTATTTCAAATCGTCAGGTTCTATCAAGATCACCTCTATGGAAATAGTATTATGGTCATAATTTCGACCTCATTCTGGCTTCCTAATCGCTGTACTTTTTAGCGTCGCCAAGTAAGAAAACGATGTAGTGACTACAGTAGTGTACTCCGTAGTGTCCAGGACACTGTATTCTTTTTCCGCATTTATCTCACTCTGCCCTATCCAATGTTTAGATTCTCAACCTTAGAAAAGAACACTTCCAAGTACACTACATTGTTAACTCACTCAAAATAAAATAAACGATTTCGCGTTGCTAACTGAACGTTTTATTTGAGTAGATTAATTCATTTTTATAAATGTGTGTGTTTTATCTTAATTTCTGAATTATAAATCGGCATCGATTATGGGGTCGTGCTTTCCGTACCCAAATTGGTCTCCATTAATTTTTGTTTATTTAGGTCAATTTGGGTACGGAAAGCACGGGCGTAAATATGTTGTGAAAAACGCAACCTCATGATTATGCGTCATTAGGGTGGTTGACCGACTGCACTGGAGCACAGTGATAGGCCTAAGTTATGCCACATAAGTAGGGTCAGCATCGGGAGACTTATCTGCAAAACTAAACCCCTCAGTAGTACTAAGTCAGTACGGATTCATTGAGTGTATGGGGTTGAACTTTGTCATAAAGAATGATTCCGACCATGAAAAAAATTTGGAGCCTCCAAGTGGTCACAATTTGAGTATGAAAAAACAACCTTTTGGGCTTTGAAACGCGCTATAATGGTTGATTTATTATTGATTTTTGTTGTTATTTTACCGATCGCGTTACAAAAACTCAAAAAAGGGTTTAGTTTTTAGATAAGTGTCGCGTTACTGACCCTACTTATGCGGCATAAGTTATGCCTATCCACTGTGCTCCAGTGCAGTCGGTGAAATTCCTCAACACCCAATGACACATAATCATGACGGGCTGTTTTTCACAAACATATGTTTCATTCAGACCAATTTGGGTACGCTAAGCACGCCCGTGCTTTCCGTACCCAAATTGACTAAATAAAAAAATATGCAGACCAATTTGGGTACGTAAAGCACGGGCGTGCTTTCCGTACCCCTAAGCAAAGTATATGAGACAAAAAAGCGAGTCGATTGGGCAATTTGGGTACGGAAAGCACGACCCTGAAAGTTTAACCCCATTAACTCAAGAATTCGTACTGAGGGTTTCGTTTTGCAGATTAGTCTCCCGGTACTGACCCTACTATGCGGTCTATCACTGTGCTCCAGATGCAGTCGGTAAAATTCCTCAACCACCCTAATGACGAATAATCATGACGTTGCGTTTTTAAAAAATAGCCCAAAAGAATCTTTAAAAGCGCATCTTTTAGGTTCCATAAATCATTGATTTCAAATAATTGGAGTTTTCGGACACCTCCATTTCCGGTGCTACACCACGTGATCTTGGTCCTCCATAAAATTTGAGATGTCAATCTGGAGCAGAATTTTACGCTTTACCCAAAAAATGTGTGAGCATCGCGAAATAAGATGTACATTTTGCTTTTTTTTTAAAATAAAAAATTTGACCACTCAAACAGCGCCACCAAGTGATTGCACCAAAACATATTTTTAGCAAAAAATTCCGGCGTGAAAAACTGCCCTAGGTGCTCATGTTCCAGGTTTATAGGACCTTTTTATTAGGTAGCTGATTTTTTGCTCGGGAGGCATATATATCGATTACGACACTTCCTGGCGTTTTTGACTAGAATTAATTTTAGAAGTTTTGCCTACGTTTTCTCTTCGATCCACCGAAAGAGATCGTTTTAAGATTTAGGCACTTTCCTGGTTAGAGTCGCAACTTTTTCGTTTTAAACACTCCTGTTTATTTATGATAATTTTCGTTTAAAAAACTTCTGGTCGTTTTTGCTGTAATTTTTTGTCAAAAACGCTTGCTGGTTGTTTATTGATAATTTTTCGTTTTAAAAACTTGAGGTCGTTTTTTGCTTTCTGAACGGCGGGACGAAATAGATGTGGCGCCCGAGAGCTAAAGATTTCGGGGTGAGAAAAATGAAGCAGCCTGTTCAATTTTTATCTCTTCTCTGCAAGCCTTTAAAAATTTCTCGTGGGGCACTTTTCAGACTAGTTTAATAACCAAATCGAAATCTTATTTTGATCTAAGCAGGATCCAATGAAGTTTTATGGTATCATTTTTTCAAAAAACTTTCTGCAAATCAGGCTCTCAAACTTCGGTTTCCAGATAGGGTTGTCATCGATCTTTTTGTCCATTTTAAACCTACTGAAAATCGAGAAAAGGTACATTTTGTAGAGTGCTAATATTTTACCTCTTAAAATAATTCTGGCGGAAACTTTTATTTTTTTTTGATGATATGTATGTACCCCCAGGGATCCTGCTTTGTAATATTAAGGGGAAAAGAGAACCAGCCGTAAGAATTTTCTATAAGTTTCTCTCCATTTAATCGAATCCGCCCACGCAAATAAAATTTAAAATTTAAAATCGGCATTTTCGATCAAAAAATATTGAGATATGGGAATTTGACCAGATGAAATCAAATGATCACCATCTGCTCAATTGACCCGCCTATCGTTCGGGTCGTCCAAAAACGCCAGCAATTTGTCATTTCAACCGCCGCCTTACCACACTGACTAACCGTACCCGCATAACACTAAAGGACAAGCGATACTTTCGCCGTGCCACATTTAACTCATTAATAATTTAAAATCTATCATTAAGGGGGCGTACTCAACGGTTTTGAGATTTTAGATCGGCTCAGAAGGCTCGGAAACGGCTTTTATGGACATGATGAGATTTTGTAAGAAAAAACCTTTTCGTACTACCGTCGACAGTGTGTCAAAAATATTTGAAAACTTCGATCGGACTTGTTCTAGAATTATGAAAAACCGATAATTCTATGATATTATAGAATTTGTAGCTCAATTTTCTCAAAAACGATTACGGCCGTTGTACCGAAAGTACCCTCAAATTTGAAGCTACGTGCATGAAACGAGAAATTGCTGGGCTTTTGGGTGGATCTTGAAACAATCAAACTTTATTTTACACAGTTTTTGGCAGTAATAACACTATTAAGAGGGGTCTGGTAACGATTCAAATAGTTCTTTTACGGCCGTATTTATTTGCAGAAAACTCTTTGAGTTGTCAATGCTGCGGTCTTGCAATCGAAACATATTCTTGATTGTATGAATCGTACACATTTATATCGACACAATCAGAACCGCACACTGATTCGTCGATTTGTCTGGGACAATTTTTTGATGAACAAACTTTTTTCTTTTCAATTTAATCGAAATATTTGCAATTCCGATTGTATTCAAATCGTGTCTTTTGGAGCACTCTTCAAACAATTCTAACAAAAGGACGAACAAATAAATAAAGTTTAGGTTATTGTGTCGGACACTGTGTCCGCAGTCAAGATCCAGGTCATTTTTTACAAGCTAGAACGTCGGAATAAAGCTCTGCAGGGTGCAAAATTTGATAAGGAAGAAAAATTTCCTTATTAAAATTTTTTAATTTTGACCGCCAAATCTTATATTTAAACTTTATTTTCGCTCTAGCGCCTCGAATATATGTTGGGCCGTAAGGTATTATTTCCGTTCGCAATAATATTTTTTCTGCATCTTTCTAGAATAAAATAAGAAAAATTAAAGGGGACGTCATTGAGATTCTCATTAGTCGAAATTAACAATCTAGATTCGATCATTTTGCAACCATTTTATGAATCCTTAATTTGTGCTGAATTCAAATATATATTTTTGTCCATATGTTTTCATTAGGAAAATGCCCTTTTTAACACTGTTGAAATCTTAAAAAACGGCCAAAATTAGTTAATTCTGCTTAAGAAGTCTCTAGCGCCTCGCATATATGTTGGGCCATGAGATATATCACCACTCGCGATAATTTGTTTTTCTGCTTCTTTTGAAAATAAAATGAAGAAATAAAATTGGTCTAACACGAGATTCTCATTGGTCGAAATTTAAACTAATCAAAATCGACCATTTTCCAACATTTATGAACTTTTTTTTGTGCTGAATTCAATATAATATATTTTGTCATTTTATTTTAGAACGATGCGAAGAAAATTTTTGCGACTGAAAATAATTCTCACGGCTCAACATATATTCGAGGCGCTAGAGACTAATTTAGCCAAAATTTTTGGCATTTGTGCGATTTTTTAAATTTCAGGGCAAAAAACACAAAACTTGATGACAATAACATATTAAAATATATATTTTCGGAATCACTGTTAAAATTTACGTAAAATGCAGTTTTTGAAAATGTTTGCTGACTGCGGACACCCTAGTTTAGGTAACAAAATATGTCGAAACGACTATTAATTATCAGAGCGCAAAATAATGGATCCCATTCCTGTACTATGGTCCTGGCATGCAACTTTTTTGCATTTTGAAATTGTCGCATGGTAAATGTGACCGCTTTCCACAATTTTTTTGGTTTCGTCCAATTGCAAACGTTTTGCTTCTCTACAAACATGGTTTTTTATCCAAAGTTCTCATGTCGAAAATTTCATCAATTTGTAGGATTATTTTTCTTTGAAGATATCAGAATAAATTTGAGCATCGATAATCGTCAGATGAAGGTCGTTTTCGTACTACGTAAGCTGGTCTCGCGTAACGGTTAAAAAAAGTCATTGCAGCTTCAATAAACCGCGATGTCCAGGAATATGTTTTTTTGTGCCGTTTGAAAAAAATACGGCTGAGTTTATCAAATTGGTCCACACTTGAGAGATTTTCTAGTTTAGGAGCTTTTAGTCGATCATCAACGGTTGACTTTATCTAAAAACCCTTAAGAGGCATAACTTGTCCGAATAAATGAAGCTCATTTTTGTCGAGACTAATTCAGCCAAAAACAACTGAAAAAAAAGCAGGGTGAGGCCCAATATCGCCGAAAGTTGTTCTCACAAAATTCGGCGATATTGAAATTTTTCGGGCATATAGCCCTTTCGGCGATATGGGGATAAAATTCAGTTTGTCGATAAAAATGAAATAAAACGTAGGCGTTAAAAATGACGTCATATTTTAAACAAATATTTAATTTTAATAGGGAGTTTGTAGGTTTAAATCAGGCTTCCAAAAAGGATGCATCCCCGCCAATTTTATACCCTATCCCGTTTATCCCCCAAAACGGGATAGGGATGAAGGATAGATTATCCCCTTTTATTCGGGTCCGGGATAGCCTTATCTCTTTTGTCCCGTTTTTGTAAATACGAAAAAACTTCTGAATAGTGTTTATATTTATGAATTATGCAAAAGGGGAAGGGATAAAAAGGGATAAAAATGAGCATGGGATAGAACGGGATAGGGACGGAAAAGAGATGAAACGGGATAAAAAGGGGGAAGGGGATAAAACGGGATCAAAGGGGGATGGGACTTTCCATCCCTATCCCTCTATGGCTATGAATTTTCCATCCCTATTCCCCTCGGTTATCCCTTCTACCCTATCCTTTGGAAGCCTGGTTTAAATCAAGTTCATCACCAAAATGCGTAAGCTCTTCAAACAACGTAATCTAACAAGAAATCAAAGAGTTGATTTTGAAAATTGTATTTTTATCATGACGTCATTCATGACGCACACAAAATAATCGAAATAAAAAAGAGGTTTTTCGCTTTTGATCATGACAATTTTTATCTTTATTGTAGCAGTGCATAACTTTGAAATAATTTTCAATTAATCGTCAATTTAATAAGATTGAATTTAATAATTTTTTCTATTTTTGACAAAATCTGATTATAAAATCATTATAAATGTCTGATTATAACTATCAAATGTAGAAAACATCTGTCTGATTCCGGTTCGTTTAACTTACCTGATTGCTACTTAGGTCTGTTTTCAGATAGCTTAATTACACAAATGAAATTTCCGAAGTTGATACTAACGACGAGAACGAATCGAATCAAAATAAAGTCCCATATCAAGAAATTCATCAGAAGAAGAGGATTTGACACAGCTTGATTGCTAAAAATTTTTCCGGAAATCACACTATAAAACTTCATGGATCCTCTTAATCAAAATAAATTTCGATTTCTTTAAAATTATTAGTCTAAAAAGTGCCCAAACGATAAATTTTTAGGCTCGCAAGAAGAGATAAAAAAGTTAAAATCTGCTTCATTTCTCACCCCGAATCTTCGACTCTCGGCGCCACATATTTCGTCCCGCCTGTTCAGAAAGCAAAAAACGACCATCAAGTTTGTTAAAGCGAAAAAATTATCATAAATAACCAGGAAGTTTTTTGACGAAAATAAGCAAAAAACGACCAGGAAGTTTTAAACGAAAAAATTATCAATAAAATAACCGGAAGTTTTTGACGAAAAAATAAGCAAAAACGACCAGGAATTTTTAAAACGAAAAAATTATAATAAATAACCAGGAAGTTTTTAAACAAACAAATTGGCAAATACTAACCAGGAAGTGCCAAAATCTTAAAAACGATCTTCTTTCGTGGATCGAAGAGAACGTAGGCAAAACTTCTAAAAATAATTCTAGCAAAAACGACCAGGAAGTGTCGTAATCGATATAACTGATTTAATTATTAAAAATATTAAAAAAATTTATTAATAAAGCTTAAATTAATTTCCGGCTAAACCGGAAGTGATGACTCATTGAAAACCTCATCAAAATTTTTCTCGTAAATTCCAAACCCTAAAACTTGTCCAACTTTATACTTTGGTAAAGTTTCGTGAAATCGTTATGTTTGCTATTCAAATTAAAATGAAATTTGAAGTACCCAAGGGGTTAAATTTTATTACGTGACGAATGACGTCACAAAAGTTTATTTTATCATCTTTATAGGCAAATTTTAATTTTTTTAAGTTTATTTTTTTTTCATAAGTAGTCAAATTTTACTGGGCTCCCGCTCGTGGCAATAATTTTTCTCAAATACTGCGCATACGGCTGTAAAAACGGTACTGAATCACAAAGCAGTATTTCAAAAAAATCTCCCGAGCAAAATTTTTATTTCGCGAGCTGATTCTTTTGCGCTATTTTTATTTTTATCCATCATAGGAATTTTAATGTTTCCTATTCACCCTCAAAAAAAGCACCGTGCGTCCGTGCTTTCCGTACCCAAATTGACCTTAATAAAAAATTTAATGCAGACTAATTTGAGTACGGAAAGCACGGGCGTGTTTAGCGTACCCAAATGGGTACACTAGACACCTACCCTCGATTATATGGATTATTTTGATTCTTATTTTGTTAGCAGTCACCAAACGTCTATCATAAACAAAAAACAAGGATATTTTTAAATTTGCTTCGTTTGAAAATATGAAAGTGATAATTCGGTCTGCCGTCAATAGTTCAATTTTTTCAAGGCCGACTGCCAAATTAGTTTTGTACACTATATCTTTCTTCCAACCATAGTGAATCTTGAAAATGATAGTGATCTCTATAGCGCGTGTTCGAATCCCACTAGTGTTGTCTTATTGATTGTTTTGGGTACAATAATAACCAAAGGTGCTTGATATTCGGAGCGCCAAAGTGAGATTCGACAATAGTGGGATTCGAACACGCGCTATAAAGATCACCATCATTTTCAAGATTTAATTTGGTTGGAAAAAGGATATGGTATCATTTATGTTGAAAATTTCACTATTAAAGATTGTGTTAGTGTGTGTGTTTATTTTAATTTTCATCTTTTGGTAGCTGTGGCAGAAGTCACAACTCAACTTGAAATCTTATATATCACCATCGCTGTTGTGTCTGGAGCTTCGTATCTTTTAATTTTATTTTTATTCAAAAATGAACCAACTTATCCTCCATCTGTTGCAGAGCATAACAGGTGATTTATAATGGTTAATTTTATAAGAAAAGTTTTTGCATAAACCGGTTAAAAAAATTTTAAATTTATTTTTCGATCATAGGTTCATGGCGATTTGATTGAAAGCCATTTTTTTTCTAAAACTAACTTCTGATAAAACAATTTTCCACTTGAAAATGGAATAAAAAGTTGAAATGAGCCAGGTTTTAGGAAAGTCTTTTGAGTCTATTCCAGGAAGTCCAGGGGAGAAAATTTTTTTTTATAAGTGAAATTTCAAAATATCTTATTTCGATACTAGTATGGAAAAATGATATGTTTTGAAAAAATATCTAATTTGTGTAAATCATGCCAGAGTGGTACTATTATAGACGATTTTGAAAGAAAGATGTCAAAAAAAAAATCGGTTTTTAATGTGTTCAAGCTGTCTTGTAGAGATTTTTTTCTGGTCATTTTAAGACAAGGATTTTTTTTTATATAAAATTTTCAAAAAAAATCGATTTTAAGGTCAATTTTCGTCATTTCACAGGTAGTATGTGATCCAGTTCTAGCGAAGCCGTATGAAGTGCTAAAAGGCTGATTTTTTGCCCAGTGAAAATTAAGCGTTTTTCGGTTACCCGTTTTTGATTGAGGTCGGCGACCAATATTTGACCTCTAACGACCGGTCAAAGTTCAGGTCAATCTCAAGTTCATCGTATAGACTTGTAAGTACCCCCAAAAAATCGGAAGGGTCGACTTCTGATGAAGTATTAGCAACTATGGGTCAATATTATACTGAAAGGTCGCTAGAGGGCAAAAACTGGTCAACACCCAAAGTCAACCTCAAGTTCATCGTTCAGACTTGCAAGTACCCTCAAAAGAATCGGAAGGGTCGAATTTCTGATGAACGTATTAGTAATTATGGGTCAATAATGTACTGAAAGGTCGCTAGAGGGCAAAAACTTTTTTGCTCTCAAGCGACCTTTCATACGATGAACTTAAGATTGACCTTGAACTTTGACCGGTCGTTAGAGGTCAAATATTGGTCGCCGACCCTCAATCAAAAAAACGGGTAACCGAAAAACGCTTAATTTTCACTGGGCAAAAAATCAGCCTTTTAGCACTTCATACGGCTTCGCTAGAACTGGATCACATACTACCTGTGAAATCACGAAAAATTGACCTTAAAATCAATTTTTTTTGAAAATTTTTCATAAATAAAAAAGATCCTTAGTCTTAAAATGACCATAAAAAATTCTCTACAAGATAGCTTGAACACATTAAAACCGATTTTTTATTTTTAAAATTCCTTATTTCAAATCGTCATACCGTATGACTCATACCATATTTGCCTAAATATTGAAAAAACATAATTTCATTAAATCGAGAAAACTAACCATTTCTATTTTAAAAAATGTGATTTTTCCATTAATATTTTTAATTTATTACAGAATATCTTTCGATTCTCAACAGATATACTCAATCAGACGAAAATATTGAGTAGAACAGAGCACTGCTCAGTTATTGAGATAAGCATACATTTCCTGGAGCCTACCATGAGGTAGTATCACGTGGTTTAATTAACCTTGTTTTTCAAACGTTTTTTTCAAGAATTAAACATAAAATTTCCAGAATTTAAAACAAATTTTCGCAAATTTAACTCTTGAGATTAATCAATATGGAAAGATTGAAGGTTGATCTCATAAGAGTTTCGTGTAAACAGCGCTCAAAGTAGAGCCTCCTGAAAGCCTCCGCGGAACTTTTTTTCTGTGCTTCCAACTTGGAAAGTTCCAAAGGGTTAAGTATTTTATACAGGAGTAACAAATTGGTTTTACTTAACAAAAAGTTTTTTAAATTCATAAGATAATATTCCGTCTTTTTATTTAATTAAAGTGTATTAAATTTTTTCTGTTAATTAAATTTTATTTAAGACGAATTGAGGAACATGAAAACACTAACTCCCATGGAGATATTTTTGTGCAATCCATGAAAAACCTTATGGGAAATAAATCATATGTTCTTCTGCTAATTTCCTATGGTTTAAATGGAGGTTGTTACTATGCATTATCAACACTGATTGCTCAAATTATAAAACCGAGTCTGCTAGACCTCGATTATACGTCTTCCGAACTTGATGCAAAAATTGGATACATGGGAAAGGCTTATAAAATATTTACAAAAAATCGATGTTTGGCAGGGCGATTTAGCTGTTAATTATTCAAAATGAGTAAATTTTCAGTTTTATTACTCAATAAATTTTAAATTTTTCATCAAATTTTTTCAAATTGTCAGATAATGTTATCAGCTCTGATTTTAAAATTAGGACTCCAATTTACAAAAATTGACGATTTGAAATAATAAATTTTCAAAGTGAAAAATATAACCGATTTTATTAGTGCACCATGCAAGAATTTTTTCAAAAATGCCCAAAATTGATATGAGGTGAAAACAAAGTGTACTACCGACCAAATTATCAAAAAAAAGTCGTTTTTTCTAAGTGTTATTTTCAAAATGAAGTTCAAAAATAACGTTTGCTTCAATTCAACCAGTAAAACTTTAAAATATCACCTTAACGTAAGCCAACTTTCTGATCAGTGTTACAGTGGATTTCTTTTGAGCATACCTACAAAAAAATCGAAGCACTTTTTTTTTGTAGAAATTTTTTTCTGGGGTCTCCAAAAAAATTATATTTCGTTTGGGGTCGAAATCTCAAAAAGTGACTGAGTATATTGTTTGTATTTGTATGAGCTAGCTTAGAAAAACAATTGAATAAATTTCAAAATTTTTCCTATGAGGAGATAGTTTTTCCGACAAATAATCGACAAAAATTGATGGTTTTTTCCACATTCTAGAGAAAATGTAGCGAAATTTAAAAATCTGACTAAGCAAAAGTTTGGCCTACCACTTTTACAAGTTATGTCAAAATTTTAGCCAATTTCAACATAAAACCTAGGAGGAGATAGAAAAGTTTTGGCACATCTTGCACGCAAGTTTAAGGCTATTTCTACAGACTGGCTTATCTCAATAATATCACCGAAGCCTTGGTTGGCTGATATTTTATCGAGAAAAATCAATTCCAGTGACCAGTACCTCCTTTAAGGACCAAAATTTAAAGTCCGATTTTGACAAAAAAGCAAAAATTGTTCCAAGAAAATCGGTACTTATTTTTGACTTCTTAAATTTCTTATTTCAAATCGTCATTTGATTCTGTTGGAAAACAATATTTTAAATTCTTTCGGAAGGATTGGTTTTTGTTGTAGCAGGATTATTTGGTGCTATTATCGGCGGAGTAGCCCTTGATAAAACTAAAAAGTTTAAATTGATAACAATTGGCACTTATGTGGGCACTTTGGTATTTATGGGTGCATTCGCCGCATTACTATTCACTTCAAACATTCCGCTGGATTTTACTTTGATAAGTTTCCTCGGATTGTTCATGACTGGCTACCTTCCAATTGGTTTCGAATTTGGTGCGGAAATAACATATCCAGAAAATGAAGGGACAAGTTCTGGTTTGCTGGTGAGTTTTGTCAAGCCATGATATTTTAAATTCGGAAAGAGCGAAGAAAGGGGAAGCCGCGCGCTTTGAAAACGCGGAGGGGATTATGTCGAGTGTTTTTTGCAAAAACGGAATTTTTTGCTCCGGTTTATTGTATAATACAATTCGTATTAATTATTTATCATATGTAATTGAATTTCATATATTATCATATATAATTTAATTATTTTTAAAAGATATTTTAGAATATGTCAATTGGTGCTTTTGCCCTTATCTTAACTTCCGGAGGCCAAGCAATTTTAGAGCTTGAAGAATTGGACTCGGAAGACGCTAGTTTGTATGCAAATATTGTCATGATTGGCAGTTTGTTTATTGGAACAATAATGACTTTCATGATAAAGGAAGTTCTCCATCGGCAAAATGCCCAGTTAGATTCAAAAGATGACGCTGGGATTGAAAATAAAGTGTACACAGATGAGATTACTGTTGAAATTAAAAACTTATGAAATTATTTATTGAAATTATATACAGTATGTTTCTTTTTTAGTCCGGAAATGGCAACTTGCTGTGAATGAAATTCCCGGCGATAAAAAATGGCAACTAGGCCCATTTTATTTGTAAACTCTCGGTATTGTCGATAGCTCGGCTTTCAATATAAAATACACCTAGTTACGGAAATTTCTTATGGAATGTATTATTTATCAGTTTTATTTAATGAATTTATTTCAGTAACCTGTATTTCCAGATGAAAATTTAATTTTGAAGGTGTAATAAAGCGTTTAAACTTACTTCATTTAACTGATAGCTGTTTAATTGATGGCAGGTTTTTGCTGGTACGGATGATAGTATCACCATGATTCATGACACCCATAAGTTCAGCCATAAAGATTTTATGTGGGTTTTGATAACACTGTAGTTAAATGAAATATATTATATATCTCATTTAAACAAGATCATTTGGTGGTTAAAAAAGGTTTAGTACGCTGAACAATGTTCAGTGAACATATATTTTGTAGATATAAGATTCCCCTTTCACACTTTACGGAAGATTTGTGCCCTGTGTAGTAAACGTAGACTACGTTACGTAGTGTGTTATCTAGTACTAGGGCCCAAATCTTCCGCATAGTGTGAAAAGGGTACATCCTCAATTTTGAGTCAAAAAATCGAAAATTTAAGGAGTAGAAAACTTATTTATTTAAGGGTTGGATTAGGCTGTTATCAGTTTTTTAGCATTGGAAATCTATGATAGTTATGAAAAACTGAAAAAGTACATTTTGTTCAGAATTTTTCAAAGATCAAGAAATTTTTTTTCGAAAATTTCAAAATTTTTGGAAAAATGACGACTTCTGATTGGTTAAAAATCGATTTACTCCAAATTAAAAAGTAATGTTATCAGCGTATTCTCGCAAAGTTTCTCGTTCCAACGCAATAATTTTTTTCCTTTTTGATCAACTATTTTTGAAGTTATTAACACTTTAAATTTGAAGAAATGCCATTTTTCACGAAATTAGCTGGTTTTCTGCACAAAAAGCCTAGAAATCGTTTTCCGGAGCTGTGTAAACTACACTGAAATAATAGCTTTTTCAGAGGCACACTAACTTAAAAGAAAATTATTTCGAAAAAAATGCTGCTTAGATATATTTTTGACTTTCAAATGGTGAAATTTAAAAAAAAAATTGCAAAAAAACAGGTTTTTGGCACAAAATGGCAAGAAATCGTTTCTCACAGCTGTGTAAACTACACTTAAATAATAGCTTTCGCGAAGACACAGTTACTCCAGAAGAAATTATTTTGAAAAAAATTGCCGCTTAATAAAATATATATAATAAATATAATTAAATATATTTTTGACATGCAAATCACAAAATTATGGGATTTAACTATAATTTTTTACAATTAATTTCCAAATAACTTTATATTGATTGTCAACCATATTATATTTTCATTTAATAATATTCAGTTTGAGAAGGAGAACATTTAAGGTCATGAATTTATGCATTCTAGAGAAATTCATTTTGAACCAATCAGAAGCCTGGATTTATAAAAATCGTCAAAAATGACGCAAATTTGATAATTTTTGCCAAAAAAATAGTTTTCATACAATAGAAAACATACGACTATATTATTTTTGTGTTTGAATAGCCATTGTAGCTATATCCCTTTATCACTTTTTGGTTAGAATGCGTAGCCACAACGTTAAAATCACACGTTAAAAGGAGTAGTGGCTACGCATTTTAACCAAAAGGTGATAAAGGGATATTAAGTGAAATGGAAAAAAGCCAAGTATAAAAATTACCACATTTACAATAATAAAACTTGAAAAATATATCTACGCAGCATTTTTTAAAAATTAGCATGCAATCCTGTCTTACACTTGAGATTCTGGCGGAGATGATGTGTGCAGTCTCGACAACTACGGAAAACAGTTTTTTGTATTTTTTTTCCAAATTAAATGAGAAACCTAGGCGCGCCTACGCATTTATGATTATTTCTTAATTTGAAAGGGCATTTTCATTCAAAAATATTGAGATTTCGAATTTGGTGTAACGAAATAAAATGATCCCCACACATTTATAAACCCAAATATAACTTTTTATCGACCAACCGAGGAGGTCGAAAAAGACCGATAACAGCCTAGGGTGGATGTCGTAATTTGGCACCTTTCATCAATCATGCCTCAGAATAATTCTAGGGCAGTTGTCTTAGGATCTAGCCTAGGGTGGGAAATGCGAGTTAGATTTTTATTTAGTTTCTTTAAACTAGGCTTCAAAGATGCGCATTTAAATTTTGAACACGAAAACAAAAAAAAAATTAAAAAAAGTAGCGGACGGTTGTCAAAATTGAATTTGATTGATTTTGTGACCCCAGTCCTGCTAGTAGACGGACCGCTACATCGATTTTCAAAAACAAAATTCAGAAACAATATTTTTTTATACTGCATTCAAAAAACTAAACGAAACTAAATACCAAGCGCCTAATTTTAAAGTGGATACAACCTGTTTTTCGGCAATTAGGTTAGTTAGGTAAATAAACGAAGTGTTTTGGTGCTTTTTATTGCTTTGAACTCTTCTGCTGTATAGAAAGCTTTGGCACAAGTGTAATAATATTTACATGACAGTGGAATAGAAGATCTAACATTGTTAAAGACAATATAACTGTATAAATGGTGTACAAGCAAAAGTAAATGAATTTGCTATCCCGCTGTTCTCCCAAATTCTTTTCTGATCGGTTTTGAAGATATCATCATAGAGTTGCCTTCATTTCGAATTTGAATAACTGGACTTAATTTTTCAATGGCTTCTTTCACAGTTGAAAAATCGGCTGTTTGATATCTTTTTTGATATTCTAGTTGAAGCATACTTAATTTTCACATTATTTTTATTTTCTGATGACAAAAAAACGTTAAGGGGGTGGTCATGTCTGATTTTTATGAGGACTTAGAGGCAATCAGAGTGCACCAAATTGCTTCGAGATGTCTACAAAATGAATTTCCGATCAAAACCTGAAAAATTTTTTTTCGCGTTTTTTTGATTTTTTTGTAAGTTTTTTTCAGAATTAAGTCAAAAATATTGTTTGTTAAGATTTGACCACTAAAACTTCAAAATATCGGGTAGACGTAAGCCAACTTCCAAAAATCGGAGCACATTTTTTTTCGAAAAATCATATTTTCGAGTCTGCATCGAAATTTGTAAAAATGGCTCGTACTGATCTAAGGCATGTAACAAGGTGTACTGTGAACAATTTTGGGCCTTTTTTGAAATTTAACCTAGGAGTAGATAGATTTTAAACTTAAAAATTGTGAAAAATTGCCAAAAATCGTCGGTTTATTGGTCCGCTAGAAACAATTAGTCATGGAAATGAAAATCGCTCTCCTACAAATTTTAGTTTGCTTATCACGTATTCTTGTCAACTTTTCAACATATAGGTCTCGGAGGAGAAATTTTTGCGAAGTGACCTCATGTTACGACTATGTTACGATTGGTGTAGTCATCAAAATTTCAGTTTGACCTTTGATTTCACAAGATTAAGGCTAGGTCTACAAATTGGCATTTTTTGAATTATTGCTCAAGTTCAGATTTTCCTGAAATACTCTGCAAAATTGCAAATCAGACATGACCACCCCTTAAGGAGTGGTGTCGCAAATTTGAGGCTCTTCCGAGGCCATTTCCCGCCAAACTAGCAAAAGTGATATTCCAAAAACATTTGTATACTTACAGAACCATTCTTCGCGGTAAGTTTGAATTTAACAGTAATCTGATCAATTCCACCTACGCCGACACCTACGCTTTTAAAAAGCTTCTTAAAAAAAAACACGCAGTTTGTATCTTCTCCTTCAATTTTCACATATTTTTATTATTTTTTGTGTCAGGCTCCGGAAGCCTTACAATAAATGCAAAAGCGCTTTTGTTCTAAAATGCTTTCAGCGGACAAAAAATGCAAAAAACCAAAAAATAAGATTTTGAAATGGTCAGTTGGGAGGCTCAGGCCAAAGGTATCTCCTCCACCAGTTAAGAAGATACAGTTTCGGCTCATAATGCATCTGAAGCACAAGACTTGTTTGACAATCCATTGGAGAGTTTTTTTTGAAAATTTGATTCGCGTCTCTTGGGGCCATGTCAACTTTTCATTTTGAGCTTCAATTTTTGACAAATTTAGAACCAGAAAAAATGCTTCAAATAATTTTTTCCGTAAATACAAACAGTTTTAAGGATTTTTGTGCAATTTTTAACTCTTTAGTGTCAAAAGAAAACAAATTAGCGCACTTTCAATTTAAATCATAAATAAATCAATAATTTGGTTTCGTTTTTTGGCCGCCAAAAGAAAAATTCCGAGTAAAGGACAATAATGCATATGTGTGAGGCTTCTTTGGAGCCTGACACAAAAAAATAATGAAAAATGGTGAAAATTGAAGAAGAAAATTCATTCTGAGTATTTTTTAGGAGGCTTTTTAAAAGCGTAGTGTGAGCGTAGGTGGGATTGTATCAATTAATGTTAAGTTACAAATCACCGTGAAGAGTTGCAGATAAAAAGTTTTTGGGATATCCGCTCTGCAGTTTATCCAAAAATAGCTTCGTAAACTGTCAAAATCTGCAACACCCACTCCCATAAGGAAGTGGGTGTCCAAATATGAGCCTTCTCGAGGCCATTTCCCGCCAATAGCAAAGGTGATATTCCAAAAACATTTGTTCTAACAGAACCAACCTTCGCGTAATTTTAAATTATAACAGTAATCTGATACAATCCCACCTACGCCTTTAAAAAGCTTCTTAAAAAGACACGCAGTTCGTACCTAGTTCTTCAATTTTCATCATTTTTATTATTTTTTGCGTGAGACTCGGAAAAGCCTAACAAATAATGCAAAATTGCTTGTTTTAAATATTTTCTTTCGGCGCCACAAACAGCCAAAAAAACGAAAACAAGAAATTATTGATTTATTTATGATTTAAATTGAAAGTGCGCTCATTTTTTTTCTTTTGACGCTACCCAGTTAAAAATTGCACTAAAATTCTTAAAATGTGTTGTATTTACGGAAAAAATTATTTGAAGCATTTTTCTGGTTTCTAAATTTGTCAAAATTTAGGCTCAAAAAGAAAATTGCCATGGCCCCCAAGAGACGCCAAAGCAAAATTTCGAAAAAACTCTCCAGTTTATTTTCAAACAAGTCTTCTGCTTTCAATGCAGTATAGTCGAAACTATATCTCTGAAACTGGTGGAGGAGATAGCTTTTGCCTGAGCCTCCCAAACGATCATTTAAAATATTTAATTTTTAGTTTTTTTGCGTTTTTGTCCGCCGAAAGCCAAATTTTAGAACACAAAGCGCTTTTGCATTATTCGTAAGCTTCCTCGGAGCCTGACACAAAAAAATAATAATAAATGATAAAATTGAAAGAGGCACTAACTGCGTGTCTTTTTAGGAGGCTTTTTAAAAGCGTGGGTGTCGGTAGGTGGGATTCTATCAGATTACTGTTAAGTTTAAATTACCGCGAAGTTGGTTCTGTTTAGTTACAAATTGTTTTTGGAATATCACCTTTGCTTGTTGACGAGAAATGACCTTGGAAGGGCTCAAATTTGCGACACTCACCTCCCTTAAGGTATCCCTGCTTCCTAATTGACATTTTCTCGATAAATATTAGCCGAACAGGCCTGCGAGGATATATTCAGATAGCCATTTGCTAAACTCGCCCTATCATCTTGCGTATAAACATGTCAAAACTTTTTTCATGAATACCTCCCATTTAACACATTAGCGAACAGAGACCTAAGCCAAAACCGTAATTCCTACTCCTTGAGGGTAGTCATATTATTGAAAATAACCTAAATTTAACATAAACCTGTAAATTAGTATACAAACCTTTACATGTGGCGTTTTTGTCCGATAAGTGCTATATTTTTTCTGACATGCAAAAACTACCGTTTTTTGGACAATTACGCTCGAAGAAAATCCTCTCCTCCCAGGTTAAATTTGCAAATTAGCTCAAAATTTTGCAAAAAGCTAATTTCAGAAAATAGAAACTTTACAAGTGGCTTTTTTGAGCAATTTACGGACCCCAACTCAAAATACTGAATTGTCCGAAGGTCACATGAAAAAATTTCCGAAAAAAATGTGCTTTTCGATTTTTCGAAAGTGCTCAAAAAAGAAGCTGGTGGAAACACTGTAAGAAGAAGTTGGCTTACTCACCGATATTCGCAGTTTTTAGTGTGTCAAATTGACCAAACGTTATTTTGGAACATAATTTTGGAAAAATACTGGAAAAAATTAAAAAACGCCAACAATTTCGAAATTTTTTTTGTTCTTATTTGGGTTTGTTTTTTTGCTTTTAAAACACAAAGATTATTTGTAACATTTTTATGACCTAATACTCAGAAATTTAGGCGACGGGATCACCCTTAAGGGTGGTCGTCGTACTTTGAGTCGAAAAACCGGTTTTCAATCGGCCAATTTATCGCAAGAGTACTAACTTCAGGACAAAGTTTGCGTCTGACTAATGTATTTGAGCAAAAATCTTGCATCCTATAGAAAATCGAAAGTGATGGATGCTCGTCCAATCAGAAACTTGCTTACAAAATAACGAAATTATTTTTTTCAAAATCTATCTCCTTTCTGAGTTTTTTTGGGTTCAACAATGATTTATGACTTCAAATTAACCGGACAGAACGTGAGCAAAAAATCGAGTTAGTTTTTTTGAAATATTTCTTGAATGTAGTTCACCAAAAAAACAGTATTTGACTTTTGTTTCGGGGTCTCAATCAAAATGTATCTCTTCCTGGGATTTTCAATCACACATTCGAACCTGGCTGAATGTGCAGCTGAAGAGTCCGTGCAAAAATCGAGTTGAGTTTTGTCTAAATTTCTGACTCGTTTTTCTGTAAATCGTGTTTATACAATTCCAAAAATCAAGAAATTTCAACTTATTTCGAACAAATATTTTCAAACTCATCAAAAAGTGCTTTCCTGGCTATGTATCAGGATAAAACGAGTACCAAAATGCTTTAATTTTCCATATTTCATAAAAAAGCATAAAAATACAGTTTGTTACTAGAGCCTCATTTTGCGACGACCACCCCCTTAAGGGGGTAGTGTTCTCAAAAAAAAAGTTGGCTTAAAATTTTATCACGCGATCGTCCGACAATAGGTTTTCGCGCTAGAGGTGGTTAAATTAAAGTGGTAAATTTCACATCAAACTCCAACCTTACCAATTTTTCGACCATTTTTTCAAATTCTGAAATACAGTAGATATCAAATCACGACCAAAAGTAAACTTTCTTATGGCGGTATTATCAACCAGAGACAATTTATATCCACACGCAGCGTAAGAGAGCACAATTATGTTTTACTCGTTAGCGCCTTGTATAAATATAATCCACCCATGGTTGATAATACTGTCAGCAGCAAGTTCACTACGACTCATCTTTTGGCTGTGGTTTAAATCATTTTTGAAGCTATTTTTGTATTTAGTTGGTACCGACGGTACCGCGGTATACCGTACCATTCACAAAAATATTTTACTGAAAAAAAATAACAATGAGCAAATCTCTAAGATCACAAGTTTGCCCGCTAGTGGTTGCTGAAGGTCACTAAAATGAATGTCTCTAAAATCTATCTCCAGCTAAAATATTCATAATTTTTAGATTATATTTGCATTTTATCGACTCAATTTTTTGGCCAATGCTTAATTAAATGCTTAATCACAACAAACTCTAAAATGGATTCGAAGGTTAAAAATAGATTTTAAAGACATTCATTTTAGTGACATTTAGCGACCACTAGCGGGCGAACTTGAGATTCTAGAGATTTGAGACACAGCTCATTGTTATTTTTTGACCGATTTAGTCTAGTTCCAAAATTTACGCAAAATATTTTTTTGAACGGTACCCCCTTAAATCAAATTCTTAGCAAACTTTTTTGCGGATACTACCCCCTCAAAACTAAAGTTCAACTTACTTCAAATAGATAGGAATCGGTCTTTTATCATGAAATTTCCTCTCCCTAGATCTTGATTCCTCTTCTAAAATCAACTTCCAAATTTTTCGTGATTCGAAAAATATTCTATTTAAGTGATATCCATCGACATCATTTCGGTCAATAAATTCAGCGAGCGCTCGTTGGGATACTTGATAAAAAGACAATCCAGATGTTTTTGCGTAACGATATGATTCAAACTTCGTTCGGGATCTATAAAATTATTAAACTTCCTCACACCCGAAAGCATAGAACTTCGCGTCACACTGTGGGACACCCCAAAGGAGCTACCGTTTTGTACGGAAAACCATACACCTTCTCAAACGTCCTGACACCTTTGATTTGAAAATGTTTGTCGGGACAAAAAAGATGGTCCGATTCGGACAAATTTTTCTCGAATTTTTGTGTGGTCCTTTTGAGATATCTAAGAACTTAATGAGAAGAGTCGTTTTCGAAAGCCAAATCTGAAGAGTTTGGAGTCAACACTGTGAACACGCTATTTACTACTGATAAGCTCTTTGGTTGGGAACAATATGATTTTAGGAGGCCTACGGGGACTTTTTGAACATAGAATAATTCCATTAGAATTATTGATTTATAACCAGGGTTGTAAAAGGGATCATCCCCAGCCGGATTTTCTATCCCCATTTTTTGCCTATATTTTTCTTAAACCTACATAAAAAAGGGGATGGAAAACCCACGCAAAAGTCATCTCTTTTAAAACCCTGTTTATAACATAACTTATGTTATAAACAGGGTTTTAAAAGAGATGACTTTTGCGTGGGTTTTCCATCCCCTTTGTATGTTACATAAGTATCTATTCAATAGATTCTATTGTGAACACTAAATATAGCTGTTTCTTCATTACAAAAGTTAATTTTATTTGAAAAACAGTTTTATTTCCATGAAAAAATCGAAAAGTGTCAGGACGTTTGGAAAAATTCTACATGTATCATTTTGAAATTTTTGTCAGGACGTTCGAGAAACTTTCCGGTCGTTTGAGAAACTGTCAGGACGTTTGGGAAGGTGGTGTACATTTTATAAATGAGACTCATTTAATGAGTATACATTTTTGGTCTATTCTATTTCGCCTATCAAAATTTGTTATACAAAATGATTGGACCGAAAATTGTACTAATTTGAAGAAAACGTGTGAAAATTTCTATTATAGAAAATACTACGATGCAAAAATAAAAAGACTAATTTTCATACCATAAACATCGGTTTCAATGATCATACCAAATTACATCAAAAAGTGAAACATTTTAATTATACTTGTAATTTGCAATACTGTATTGCCAATACACCATTATAATCGACCTATAGAAATACTGGGTGGACGGGTCTTAAACTTTTTGAGGCCAAATAACAAACCAAATCGACAAAAAAATCGTGAAAAATTTTTTTGGTTCAACGCTACATATTAGTAAATTTAACACAATTTTTGTAAAAAAAATTAAAATTTTCAAATTTATGATTTTTGGCTCTCAAACCTCGATTTTTCGAGAAAAAAACGTGAAAGTTATAAAAACAGGATGCACTGTTTGTGCCGAAAAAAATAATTTTATGATCAAATTAACCACCTCGTTGACTTTAGTTACCACCAGTTTTTTGGTCGAATATAAAAATTTTCGAAGTTAAAGAATTCTCCATAAAATTTGAAGGAAAATTTCGTTACGAAATACAGTATTGCTGATTTCCGCCCACGCACTTTTCATAGCAAAATGTACTGTTAGTAGGCATTTAAAAAAATTAACCAAAAATGTCACTCCATTTTAAAGTCACAAATAAGAAGAACCATGGAAATCAGAGGATAGATTTTAAATATCTTATCCGATCGTCTACAAAACGATTATTAGGATTCTTTTGGGTTTCGGAGAAATCATTTATGAAAAAGTACAACTTCCGGAGAAGAAAATAAATAATAAAGAATCTTAAAGAAATTCATAAAAACTGGCATGTCGTATTCACGCTATAATTTTTAAAAATCATGGTGTCGAATAAAATTTTGAATGACATTTTTGGATATCTAATGGTTAACTCTATAAAACCTTTTAATTGGAAATGTGTGAGGCTATTATTTCCACGCCCTTTTTGACGCATAAAACACTTTTCAGCCACCAGGCGGGACTGGTCGCTGGAATTAAATTTTCTTGATAAAAAATTAGGGCTTTTAGGATACAAGCCAGATCAGCCATCTTGTAGGACTATAGACTATAGGATATCCTTTAGCTTGTGAAACAAAAATCTCAATTTTTTTGTAGTATGCATACACTTCGTCACACATAAGCGACACAAGAGGACCTAAGCCAAAATGATGAACTATCTCCTCCCAAGTTTTATGTCTAAATTAGCTGAAATTCTGACATAACTTGTAAAAGTGGTAGGCTAAACTTTATCTCGAGCAGATCTTCAAATTTCGCTATATTTTCTCTAGAATATCGAAAAACCACCGTTTTTGGCAATTATCCGTCGGAAAAACTATCTCCTCCTAGGAAAAATTTAAAAATTCATTCAAATTTTTTTCAGAGCTAGCTCACACAAAAACAAGATTTTTTTTGAAAGTAGGCTCAAAAGAAAGTCAATGAAACACTGATCAGAAAGCTGCCGTACGTCATGATGATATTTTGAACTTTTAGTAGCTAAATTAAAGCAAACGTTATTTTTGAACTTCGAAAAAACGCGAAAATTTTGAAAAACATTTTTTGATAATTTGGTCGATAGTATACTTTATTATCACCCCAAATCAATTTAGAGCATTTTCAATGCCCCAAAGGTCTCATAAAACCAGCGACCAGTATTCCTTTAATGGGCTTTCGGTGCACCGCGGTGTGAGGAGGTTGATGGTCACATTTCATGAAATTCATCAGCTTTGAATAACATTTTAAAATTGTGGTTCATATCCCTTTATCACTTTTTGGTTAGAATGCGTAGCCACTACTCCTTTTAACGTGTGATTTTAATGTTGTGGCTACGCATTCTAACCAAAAAGTGATAAAGGGATATTTCATGGTATCAACTTACAAATTTTCATAAAGTGATTGAAGATCTGCTATATGAACAAAATTTGTACTTTCCAGCGCAGGATTGTCAAATAAACATCGCAACACATCCTGTCGGAAAATAGCAAAGTTTTCATTGTTGTCGTGAGTAACGGGGCGAAGAATCGTCTGTTTCGTTCGTTCACAACATTCAACGATTAACACATCGTGAATCAGCTCCATTAAGCTGTTTAATGATACTTCATTATACCTTAAAAATGGCGTCATACTTTTTATTTCAGGTTATGAATTAATTTTATACAGTGTCTGCGCCAGATATTGACAAACTTGGAAATTTTGTCGAACCGAGCCACTTTCTGCCCAATTTTTTCAATTAAATTTACGAAATTTTTGGCCCTGCTTTTGTCGATCCCTGGTTCCTAAAATTCAAACTTTTCCAAATAAAACTGTTCCATATGAATGTCACAATTTTGCCTGCGATCTTAGTTTTTTGCTTTAGCTCACCTTTGCCAATCAAAACGTCAATCAGTTTCGAGCAAAAAAACAAGATCGCAACCAAAAATGTGACAAGCTGTAAAGTAGGGAACTTTACATTATAGAAGTTACTGTATAGTCTATACAAAAATTGTATAAAGGTGTCATAATTTATTCATCGATTCGGTTATTCTTAACTTATGTAACAGTGTCGTATTTCAAATTTCATTTCTTTTAAAAGTGAATGCGGAAATTAAGAATGGCGTTATATTTCAAAGTAGTTTAAAATTTTCAACTTATTATCTCTTGAAACGATTTCGAGATAACTAGCGTCACGAGTCGAAGTTTTTTTTTCTGCTGGAAAGCCAAAAGAATGAATAGGCATCTCGAGATCTTTTCAGATAATATGGATTAAGGGCCCTCGATTGAAAGATCGTGACTTTTGGAATGATACAAACAACGCGAGATACTAGTACCCAATCAAAACCCTTGATTTCAGAATAGGCCGAACCAATCAAATGCTCAGATTCCGCATTTTTCAAAAATGTCACAATCTGTCGGTTAACCCTTGTGAGCATATAAAAAAAAGTTCCGCCAAGGCACCAGAGCCACAATTGGTGGCTCTTCTTTGAGATTTGTTCACAGAAAGCTCAAGGCAGTTGGAATTTTAATTTTGTCTGCATAAGGAAGTTGAAAGGTCATATTTTTTGCATTCGACATTTCATATTCACGAATTTTAATTTTGAGTTCTAGAAAAACCTGGTGAGAAAAGCAAGGTGTACATATCACGTGATACACACGGTCACAGTTGTCTCTCAAATTTTATCTCTGTTGAAACAATGCACAAATCTGGCTACGTCATAGTTTTGTCCGCTTTGTTATTTCTTTCCATAAATCAAAAGTAATTTTATATAGTCAAAATTTGAATTGAAACCATGATTTTTGATGAAAAAGTTTATTTTCCATATAAAAAGCAGATAATGGCATTTTTCTCATTATTTTGAGTAAATATGGTAATCTGTACAACTGTGGACAATGTTTGATTGGTTTAATTCACTTTTATAATACTAAATTTTTTCATGGGATCTTGAAGTTGAAAATTTAGCTATTTCACTCTAAGAAAATCTGCCCCTAGATACCATAATTTTTATTTCAACTGTTATGCATGCAAAACATTTTCCTAAAAACTGCGCTAATCTCACATTTGATTTGTATGTCCAGTTCCGAAATATTTACGGAACTGAAACATAGGCTAAAATCCTGATAATCAACTTCCCGTAATGCCGGACAAAACATTCGAAAAAATTCAATTATTTTCTTGAACCGAATCTAAATTCTTTATAATGTTTTGAAACAAAAGATTCCTCATCCATTTTTTTGTCTTTTTTTCGATGATTTTAGGTAGCTGGAGCCACAATTGTGGCTCTGTGCTCACAAGGTTAAGGGCCCTTAATCCATATAATTCATAATTTAAAAAATATGTGTTGGTTTATTTGAGACATAAATTTATATATTTATTTCGACTATATCAGGCTAGGAAAGGGAACGTTCCCCAGACTTTTTCCTTCCTCCCTAGCTGTCGTTCCCTCCCTTCCCTCCCGGGAAAGACCAAAAAAGGGAAGGCTTGCGTTTCTTGAATTTTTCAGACATTCAACCTTGCACCATGATTTTTCGACCAAATTTACTCGTAGACTTTAGACATGAATTTGTACAAGATCTATTCTGACGACGCGTGCATTCTACAATTGAGCCATATAAGCAAAGTTTCATTATCAACATACATTTTTATCTAGCTTAAATAATATTCAGCCATTTGCTTATACATTAAAAACAAATTTTTTTTTAAACGATTAAAAGGCATTTGATAAAGATAAGAAAAAAAAGTTGCGAAATTACCTCCAGTTACACTTAAAAGTGCAATAATAAGATAAATTAAACCTTTTTTTATTTTAACCACGTCATATTAAACTTCAAATGATTTCTCTGTTTAAAAAAATAATTATTGTTTTCTACAGATTTTCTAGTAAAATGAATCTTAAATGTTGTGGAATATTTATTTCTGTTCAAGGTCAATTCAAGTTCATCGTATAAACTTACAGTACTACCAAATATGGAAGGGTCAACTTTCTTGATGAAATATTAGCAACTATGCCCATAGTCTTTGGATCAATTATGTACTTAACCCCACCTGCCACGAGCGTGTTTCAGAACACAGAGACCAAAATATTTTGGGGAAGGTTCATTTTGCCGGCGGAATATCGGAACAGACCCCCGATAGTTCCCCTTATTTTTTAATTTCAGAATTTTGGTGAGTTCTAGAAATTTCTCATAAATGCATTATTTGGATGCAATTTTTTGTTTAATGCAGTTAAAACAGTACTGGAACAAGATAAAACTTTTTGTAGGGGTTTTTCGAGGTATAATTATTTATTATAGGTTCATTTTAAAAAATGTATTTATAATGTCAATATATATATTATTGACAAAAAATGCGTAACACTTTGTAAGATGAAAATCATTTTAATTTAAAACTTAGAATTTTGACCGCTGCGCAGCCTATCTATGTCACATAGTCTATGTGTGTGTTCTGAAATGGAGATTTTTGCTCTCTAGCGCCCTTTCAGTACATAATTGACCCATAGTTGCTAGTATTTTCATCAAACAGTCGACCCTTCCGATCCTTTTGAGGGTACTAACAAGTCTATAAGATGAACTTTGAAATTGACGGTAATTTGATATACGATACACGATATGTTTTTGGAAAGTTCCGTTATGTTCAAAATTCTTAGATAATGTGTTTA